>PVKA01021793.1:0-38068 GCA_004027165.1 Ctenomys sociabilis
GCCGCAGACAGGGGAAGCTCTCTTTCGCCCCTAGACTCTGGTATTGTCTGGGCAGCGGTGCCGGGTCTCCCATGGAACTTGAGCTCCTCTGAGGGGAGGGACTGTCCTTCTCCCACCCAAGTCCCAGGAGTCTCGTGTCTCCCCCAGGAGGGTGACTGCACACGGGCTCCCTGGGGCACCAGGCTTTCCAGCGGTCTGGGTGTCCAGCCCTGGCTGCAGCACGTGCTGTCCTTTAGGGTCCTCTGCCATGGCCAGCTCTCCCGCACCATCAGTGATACCTAGGCCTGGCGGGACCCGCCCTGTATCCCTTTACACGGAGCCCCTTCCTGCTGCGCTAACGTTGCCCGAGGGCCAAGAACACAGGCTCCGGCCGGGCCTCCCTTCTTGATGGAGTGACCTTTTGAGATGATACATACATAATTTTGTAAAGACAGGATCTCAACGGACTAGACTGGGCTTGAACCTGGGATCCTCCTGTTTTAGCCTCCCCGAGCGCTTGGGATTACAGCCTGAACTACACAGTGAGAAGCCGTGCACTGGAAAGAGGCTGCCTAGCACAGGATCCTTACGTCCATGGTGGCGTAGTCCCCAGACGTCACACCAGTTTGTGCATGAACATGTATTGTTGTGCTGGGGCTGGGGAGATGGCTCAGTGCAATAAACACTTCCCTGGCAAGCTCAAGGGCCTGAGTTCAATCCCGGGTTCCACCAAACAAAAAAAAAAAAAGCTTCCCTGTTGTGCATGTATAATGTCCACATTTATTTTTTAGAATACTTCTATTGATGAATTATGAATTTTAGGAGTTGTATTATATTAAATGATGAGTACTTAACTGGAAAAATATTTAAAAATTGAGTTTCTAATATTTATTGTACATAAAAAAAGCATGAAGGGGCCAGCAAGATAACTCAAAAGACTAAAGCACCTGTTTAGCCAAGCTTAGGCAAGTGCAGGGACCTTGGTTCCATGCCACACCAGCTCTGCTGCCCAAGGTGGGCCGAGCCAGCTAGAGTCCCAGTGTAGTGGTGTAGGCCTGTAATCCCAGCGCTGGGGAGGCTGAAAGCAGGAAGGTCACTACCAGTCCGAGCTGTGTAGTGAGATTCTGTACCAAATATATAGGAAGAAAGAGAGAAAGAAAGAAAGAAAGAAAGAAAGAAAGAAAGAAAGAAAGGTGTAAGTACCAGTTCCTTATAATGTATATGATCATTGTTTATATCTAATTGTACCAATAAACTTAATTTTGCAAAAGACCTAAAAGACGACATCAGAAATAAATTCCTATATGAACTACAGTGAAAATACCAATAGAACTGTACCACGAAAATAAGCCTCGCCTCAACCACCCCACCTAGGCAATCTTCACACCTGTCAACTGCATGCTCCAGGCTCGGGTCTCGCTGACACGGCTGCATGCGTGCGTAGCTTTCCTTTCCCGTGTGGCAGGCCAGCCCTGTCACCTCCCTTCCTGTTGTCCGTGGCTTCCTATGACATTGTACAGCACGCACTTAGCAGGGAAATAAGATCTCCGTAAAATCCGACATCAAATGTGTAACGCGTGCTTCCCATAGACATCAACACTGTCACATCAGCTGCTCACAAAACCCAAAGGACAACATCAGAAATAAGAACTTGTGGGAACTACAATGTGAACGCAAAGGAAAGTCTCCCACAGAAATAAGCTTGGTGGCAGTGGCTGCACCCGAGGCAGCCGTCACACAGGACAACTGCACGCTCCTCACACGAGCCTTGCCTCCACTGGGAGCACAGATGCCGTGTGCTCCTGTGCTCCTCGCGGGGCACGGCTGGCTTGGCTTCCTCTTGTCCCTGCGCGTCTCCGTGCTGCTGCGCCTGTCCGCTCACCCATCGCCAGCTCACCAGTGTGCTCCACAGTTTTTTTTTTAGTTCCCTGTACAGAAACATGTAGTCTTTCTTCTTCTTCTTCTTCTTCTTCTTCTTCTTCTTCTTCTTCTTCTTCTTCTTCTTCTTCTTCTTCTTCTTCTTCTTCTTCTTCTTCTTCTTCTTCTTCTTCTTCTTGTCTTTTTGAGACAGGGTCTCACTATGCAGTTCAGGCTGGCCTCAAACTCACAACAATCCTCCTGCCTCAGCCTCCCAAGTGCTGGGATTACAGGGATGTGCCACCACACCCAGCTTCTTCTTCTTTTTTTATTCTTTTTTATTGTTTGGTGGTACTGGGGAATCAAATTCGGGACCTTGTGCTTTCCAGGCATGTGCTCATGCTGCTCAGCTGTCTCCCCATCCTTAGTTTTTCTTCTGCTATATAAATGATCTTTTATGAGCTGCAGTCATAATTTTCTAAGAAAATTTCTCCGTGATATTTTGGATTTACTGTTTTCTTTGTAAACTATCAAGCTATTGCCACACACGTTTAGGATCGAGTAAAACCCAACCATTGGCCAACTGTTTGTGCTTCAAGTGATATCATAGTTGCTGAATAACTCACCAAAAGTTTCTACTCCAGGGGTCAGGGGGATAGCTCAGTAGAATAAGCGCTTGCCTGGCAAATACAGCGTACTGAGTTCAATCCCCAGTACCACAAAAAAAAAAAAAAAAAGTTTCTACTCCACTTTCAGTTTTGCTGCTGAAAGTTTCCATCCTGAGCTCCTGTTTTGCTGAGGGTTCCCTGTCAACACTTCCATGGTGCAATGTTGGTTGACATCAGCTGTAACCAGTCTGTTTTTCTTTACTTTGTATGAGCCAGTGTTACATCTTTCTGAAATCTGGAGATTGTACTAGACAACTTCCTGGTTAGAAAAACGCAACATTTTGTTTGTTCATTCGTTTTGTCTTTTTGAGACAGGGTGTCATAGTGCACTTCAGGCTGGCCTTGAACCTATTATGTAGCCCGGGGCAGCCTTAAACTTGCAGTGATCCTCCTGCTGAGGATCATTTGGCTTTCCTACTTTGTCCTCTGTACAGTTCCTAAGCTTGTCAACTTGTGCTCTGTTACCAAACATAGCATCAGTTTGAAACTGATAGACAGTTGTCAAGTGTCATATTCTGATTAGTTTGAGAGATGGGAACAAAGCTGTTCACAGTGTCATCTGGTTTATTTTTTTATTTTTTATTTTTTATTTTTTTGAGACAGGGTCTCACTGTACAGTTCAGGCTGGCCTTAAGCTCACTTTGCAGCTCAGGCTGGTCTCAAACTCACAACAATCCTCCTGCCTCAGCCTCCCAAGTGCTGGGATTATAGGCCTGCGCCACCATGCCTGGCTTGTCATCTGGTTTATTACTGTACAAAATAGACCTGATGGCCAAGTTCCATGATATTTTTTATTTATTTATTTATTTTTTGCAGAACCGAGGATTGAGCTTGTGCTTGCCAGACAAGCACTTATTCTACTGAGCCATCTCCCTGCCCCCCCACGATAAATTTCTAAATTGAAAGCAGAATTGAAAGCTTATTTCTTCACCACAACAAGAGCATACAGTTTTATGCCATATTTTGAAGGATTTTTTTGGAAATAAACTGCCTAAAGCTACGTCGACCAATGCTGCATGGGTTCATCAGTAGCCATGAGCTAGCTAGGTGTAGCGGCAGTGCACACCTGTAAGCCCTGCACTCAGGAGGCTGAGGCAGAAGAATCACTGTGAGCTCAAGGCCAGCCTGGGCTGCATAGCAAGGAGATCCTATTTCAAACACAGGAAAGCAAAACACCATGCATCAGCTGCTGTAGCATCTTGTCTGTTAAACCGAGGGTAAATATGGGTAAAAATCCCAGTTTGAGCCATACTGGTGCTACATACCTATAATCCCAGTATTCAGGAGGCTGAGGCAGGAGGATCAATGTGAATTCAAGGTAGCCTGAACTACATAGTGACACACTGCCTTAAAAATAAAAATAAAAAAGTCCTGGTTTGACACTTTTGCATACATGAGCACAGCTTGGTTTTGGTCCTACTGACTGGAGAAACAGGAAAATTGCTTCCTGCACCCTCCAGGCACAGCTACTGAGATGTACACCAGAGTACTGTTACACTAAAGAACAAATGTTACGGTGGAAAAGTATGAGGGAATATTTGTTAATTCAATGTTCTGTCCTTGGGCGCTAACAAGCTTGCTAATGATGTTTATCATCTAAGAAAGGAGGCCACATGTCCCGAAGAGCAGGAAAACGAATTGATTTCCCCGCATGACACTCTAACATTTAATACTTACAGGATGTAATCCTAGAAGCTCTCAGAAAGGTTGTAAAAGGAAAGCTCGGGCAGTCATGGAGTCCCTTCTTCTGGCTCTGGTGGGGTTGGCGAGGAACACGTATCTCATGGAGCAACATTTTAAAGCTTCTTTGTCTGGATTTCTTTGTAAGGCAGTTAGGCCTGGGCTTGAAGGAACGGTACTGTGTATGACAGGAGGAGTGTGGGGCTTTTGGGTCCTTTTTTTTGGTACCAGGGACCAAACTCAGGACCGTGCCCTTGCCCAGGCAGACACTTCTGCCACTGATCTGTCTCCCTGGCTTTTGGGTCATTTTATAACCATCAGTGATCCTCAGTGTCCGTCAGTTAGCAAGCTTTTTTCTCTCAAATTCAGCTTTAGCACACTGCCTAGAGATTGGCACAGGGGACCATGATGTGTGGGACGCTGCTAAGACTTCAAATTTCAGCCCTGCCCCTCGAGGCTGTCGTGTGTGATCTTTGGCAAATTATTCACACCTCGTCCCCCGTGTTTCAGTTTTACAATGTATAACGTGTTGCTGCATCAAAGGAGTGACTATGAATTAGAACTTTTTAAAACAGTGCCTGGCACAAAGTAAGAAAAAAATGAAAAAAAAAATTTAAACAAGGAAAATTAATGGTCAACAGGAATGGCAGTGACCATCATTTTCCACTATTCCAGAAAAAGTCTGAGTCCCGGCCAGCCCCTTCTTGCAGACTCCCGGGCAGGTGACAGCCCCCAGGCAGGACGGAAGATGCCTGTGCCTGGCTACAGAAGGAATAGCTCTTCCTGCCACAGAGCTTGCATCCACACGTCTTTCCAGGAGCGAGGATTTCAGTGTGTGCTTTATGGTTTTTGTTTTGTTTATTTGAGACAGGGTCTCAAGATGCAGTTCAGGCTGGTCTCAAACCCACAGAATCCTCCCGCCTCAGCCTCCTGAGGGCTTGGAGGCCTGACATGCTCCACCAGGCCTGGCTCAGTGTGCTTTGTAATTAGCTGGCTCTTTCTTGATCCTAAATCCCTGAGCAGAGCCAACCCTCTTCCTGGCTTCCCACGCTTTCTCCCTCACAGCAGCCACAGCCAGGAGTGGAAAGGGCACCGCCTGGTTTGCAGAGGGCTGGTTGCTTCTCCCCAGGGAACCGCGCATGCGCTCATTTTTCCCAGTGATTTCATGGATATACACGGAGGATGACACATCGGCATGGGATCGTTCCTTTGCTTCTTGGGTAATTATTGGCTATTAACAGCTGTCCCAGGTACCAGAGGAGGAGGGAGGCTTGGGGGTGAAGGAGGACACACCCTGGGTTTGGGAAGGTTCCAAGGCAGGTTTGGGGAAGAGGCCTGTACCTATGCAAATCTGGCCTGGGCTCCGGCAGGCAGGAGGGGGAGAGTGGGGGTGGCGGGGGGGGGGCACTTGCTCAGGCTGCACTCCCTGCCTGGGCTAGCAACCACTGTTCCGATCAAGATTGTCCTGGTGTTTCTGTATCCAATTCCCAGGGTGAAAGTGCTCACTGCATATTGCAATACTACAAAGAGGGCCGGAGAGATGGCTCAGTAGAGTAAGTGCTTGCCTGGCAAGTGCAAGGGCCTGAATTCAATCCTCGGTTCTGCAAAAACAAAACAAAACTATAAACATGTAGTAATAAGCAACAATAACTTATGCAGCCAGGTGTGGTGGCACCTGTGATCCCAGCACTGGGGAGGCTGAGGCAGGGGGACTGAAACAGCCTGGACTCCAGAGTGAGTTCAAAGCCAGCCTGTACTATGTATTGAGATCCTATCTCAAACAACAATAAAAAAAAAAAAAAAAAAAAGACATCACTAAAGTAAAAAAACTATAAAACTGAGGTTGTTTGCACCTACCAACTTTCTACCTATTTATTTATTTTTTGGCCCAACTGGGGATTGAACAGTTGCCTTATTTTAGGGAATACTAATTTATTTCTTTTTATTTTTTTGGCACCAGGGATTGAACTCATGACCTTGTGAGTGCCAGGCAGGCACTTATGCCACTGAGCTATCTCCCCAGCTCTTACTTGATTGCATGTTAGTTAGTTAGTTTGTTTGTTTGTTGGTGCTGGGAGTTCAACTCATGACCTAGCTCTGGTGGGTGCTTATGATGCTGAGCTATCTCACCAGCTTTGTTTTGAGACAGAGTGTCACTGTGTAGTCCAGGCTGGGCTTA
Source organism: Ctenomys sociabilis (assembly GCA_004027165.1). NCBI lineage: Eukaryota > Metazoa > Chordata > Mammalia > Rodentia > Ctenomyidae > Ctenomys > Ctenomys sociabilis. Next base: position 6,364 of record PVKA01021793.1, read on the forward strand.
AACTCATTATGGGGTTATGGGGTCCAGGCTACCCTCCAATTCATGATAATCCTCCTGTCTCAGCCTTCTAAGTGCTAGAATTCTAGGTTTTTTATGCCCAGCATATCATTACTTCTTTTTCTTCTTTTTTTTCTTGGCGGAACCGGGGATTGAACTTAGGCCCTTGCGCTTGCCAGGGAAGCACTTATTCTACTGAACCATCTCCCTGGCCCCTTCCTTCCTTCCTTCCTTCCTTCCTTCCTTCCTTCCTTCCTTCCTTCCTTCCTTCCTTCCTTCCTTCCTTCCTTCCTGTGTGTATTTAGTACAGGGTCTACAGGGTCTCACTATGTAGATCAGACTGGAAGTGACTCCTGTTTGTAGCCTCCCAGGTGCTGGGATTACAGGCCTGTGCCACCAGGAGTCTCAGTCTTCTCAGTGGGCCCTGGGGGTGGGACTGGCATAGCACATCAGGGGATCCAACTTTGGCCACTGCGCTCTGCCTAAGCAGGTTTCTTTCCTTCTTGTATTCCCTTTTCTTGCAGGGGTAGGGGTCAAGATGGTAGTGAGAGCCCTGCCTGTGCTGGGAAAGTCAGCACCATGGAGCTACAGAGCCAGCACCTTCCCCCTTTCGCCTCCCCCTAAGAACTAGGGATTGAACCCAGGGCCTCTGGACTGAGCTACATCCATGTACTTTTTTTTTTTTTTTTTTGAAGTTTTTCCTCAACCTCCGTTTAAAAATAAAATAAAATAAAAAAACCGAAGAATGAATTTTAGGAACAAATGGAGGTTGAGGATAAAACTTTATTGGATACAAAAGCTTCTGTTGGAGAGGGACAGAAGGGGGACCCGAGCGGGTTGCCCCCCAGTACTTTTTTTTGAGTTGAGATCTCACTAAATCATTAAGTTGTCCGGTCTGCACTTAAATTCATGATCCTCTTGTCTTGGCCACCAGACTTTGCTCCAGCCTCCCCCATCTCTATAGCACTCAGGAGGTGGAGACAGAAGGATGTAGAGTTTGAGTCCAGTCTAGCATATATAGAGAATTCCAGGGCATCCTGGAGTATGTATTTACGTACACTTTGTTTTATTTTGTTGGTACCAGGAATCAAACTGTTGTAGGCAGCTGAATTAGATAGAAACATTACAGGCAGGCAGACAGGGCCAGGCCCTCAAAGAGACAAGATGGAAGACACAGTGGCTTGCAACTAGGAAAAGACAGACACTCTCATAAGGGCCAGACCTCAGGACAAAAGAGACAAATACAGCTACATACTTCCCTTGGGATGGGCATCAGAGATCGATACTCTAAATAGGTTATCAGTCACCTTGAAAGAGCCCAGAGTCACTAGCCCAGCCCCCAACAGGAAGAGACCCTGTCCCGTAGTCATGCCCACCTGCTCCAAAACTCGCTTCCTCATTTGGTCCTGGGCCTAATCAATTTTACCTAAGCAATGGTGCTTGTAATCTCATTGGTTGACCATAGTTTTGTCCCACCTCGCGCCCACCTAAGCGAGTTCTACTGGTTCTCATGTCTCCTCCACCACCTTAGGCCTACCTCACTGCATGGTTTTACTCTATAAAAGTCCCTGGAAGAGGAAGCTTCCTGGGGACAACTTGCTCTGGGCCCCCTCCTGTCCCTCTCTCAGATAGGAGCTTTCTTTCCCTCAATAAATATATTCTGCTCATAACTTGTTTGTTCCTAAAATTCATTCTTTAGTTTTAGAGAAAATGAACTCATCCCAGGTACCTTTTAGGTTGGGAGATCAGTTTTTCTCTCTGTATCATTTGGAGGCTCCCTGTGTCAGAACTGAGGACCTTGTACTTACCAGGTAGAGGCTGCGCTGCTGAGTTATATCCTTGGTTCCTTTTTGTTGTTTTGAGACAGGGTCAATTTTATTTTTATTTTTTCGGAGCTGGGGATTGAACTCAGGCCCTTGTGCTTGCCAGGGAAGCGCTTAATCCACTGAACCATCTCCTCGGCCCCAGACAGGGTCACTTAAAATTTTTTTTTTTTTTTTTTTCTAGGAACCAGGGATTGAACTCAGGCCCTTGCACTTACCAGGGAAGCGCCAATTCCACTCAGCCATCTCCTCGGCCCCTTAAAAATTTAATTTCTTTATAATTTTTGTTTTTGTGGTACTGGGGATTAATCTCGGGACCTTGTGCTTGCCAGGAAGGCGCTTAATCCCTGAGCTATCTCTCTGCCCCTAGACAGGGTTTTGATAGATCAGGCTGGTCTTAAGCTATGTGTACTCACTATCTATGGCCTTAAACTCGCCTGGCTTTTCATATTAGTTTTAAGTTTTTTTTTTTTTTTTTTTTTTTTTTTTTTTTTTTTTTTTTTTTTTTTTTTTTTTTTTATTATTTAAGACAGCCAGGGTTGGGGAGATGGCTCAGTGGAGTAAGCCCTTCCCTGGCAACTGCAAGGGCCTGAGTTCAATCCTCTGTTCCACCAAAAAAAAAAAAAAAAAAAAAAAAAAATTAAAACAGCCAGGGGGATGGCTCAGTAGAATAAGCGCTTCCCTGGCAAGTGTAAGAGCCAGCCATGATGATACATGCCTGTGATCCCAGCACTTATGAGCCTGAGGCAGGAGGATCACCTGTCAGTTCAAGGGCAGCCTGGGCTACACCACGAAAGCCTGCTTGAAATGAAGGAACTGATGAAATGTTTTTTTTTTGTCTTTTTGAGACAGGGTCTCACTATGCAGTTCAGGCTGGCCTTAAGCTCACTTTGTAGCTCAGGCTGGTCTCGAACTCACAACAATCCTCCTGCCTCAGCCTCCCGAGTGCTGGGATTACAGGCATGTGCCACCATGCCCGGCTCTGATGAAATGTTTGAGATGAGTGTTTGCTATGTTGCCCAGGTTGGTCTCCTAGTCCTAGGCTTAAGCTGTCCTCCGGTTTCAGTCTCCTGCCTGGCTTTTTGTCCTTTCTTAACTAGTACCATGATTTACCTTCATGGTTTCACTAATTTAGTGCCTGAATGTTTTATCTCCTTGGTAACTTGGCATGTTCTCCAAAACCACACTCCTTGCAAGCAGGGCTTTTGTTTTCCTGCCTTCCTACCTTCCCTTTTTTTTTTTTTTTTGCAGAACTGGGGTTTGAACTCAGACCCTTGCGCTTGCCAGGGAAGCGCTTATTCCACTGAGCCATTTCCCCAGCCCTTTTTTTCTTTGAGACAGTGTCTCACTCTGTAGCCCAGGCTGGCCTGGGTCTCCTGGTGGTCCCCACCTCAACCTCCCGAGTGCTGGGACTGCCGATGTGTACCACTTGCCCTGCAAGGTACACTCTAAGTTCTGCCTGAAGCTCTTTCCTATACTGGTGTGCGCTGGAAGTTATGCCCTGACAGTCTGGAGAGAGAGCCTGAGCAGCAGACTCCAGCAGCGAGGGACACTCCTGCCTCTTTGTTTGTCTGTTCATCTTTAACAGGAACTTTTTTTTTTTTCAAGACAAGGCTGGCTGTGAACCCCTGATCTTCTGCCTTGGCTCCAGGCCCTTGGGTCACAGGCAGGCACGCTGTGCATGTCTTAACTGGAGCTTCTGCTGGCTTCCCTGTTGGATTAGCATTGTTACTGAGTGTGTGGAGGCTGAAGGCCAAGACCTCCTGCAGACTGGGCAGCCCAGGCACTCTGAGCTACACACATAGCCCTCTTTCGATGATTTGGCATTAATGTCACTTAAATTCCATGGGCACTGGGTGTGGTGGTGCATGGTGGTCATCTCAGCACTTTGGAGGCTGAGGCAGAAGGATCACCAATTTTGAGGCCAGCCTGAGTTACACAGACAAACCCCGTGTCTCCCTTCAAATTCCACAGGTGACAGATCGTGCATAAAATTCTAGTTCTTTCCAATTTTATTTTATTTATTTTTTGTCTTTTTGAGACAGGGTCTCACTATGCAGTTCAGGCTGGCCTTAAGCTCACTTTGTAGCTCAGGCTGGTGTGAACTCAGCAATCCTCCTGCCTCAGCCTCTCGAGTGCAGGGATTACAGGCCTGTGCCACCACGCCCGGCTTCCAATTTTAGTATATGTGCTGCCGAAGTGAGCTCTAAAATTCTAGTTCATGTAGACTTGATATTGTACTCTTGATCAGGACAGTGCAACATGTCCCGCCCCCCCTCTCCTGGCATGCTAAATAAGCCCTCCAACCACTGAGTTATATGTAGAGCCCTTCTTATTTTTTGAGACAGTGTCTAAGTTGCCCAGGCTGGTCTCTAACTTGGGATCCTCCTGCCTCAGCCTCCCCAGTGCTGGGAGACCTGTGCTACCACCAGCCTGGCTGGCATGGACTGAATTATCTAGCCAGGTGTCATCTGGCCTGGTCCTTAACTGTACAAGTGTAGTGAGTGGTTTGCAGTATTATGGGTTTTTCCAGGCAACAGGCATCTGGGTTGGCACCTCCCTGTCCTGTGGCTGGGTGCCACAGTACAAACTCCAGGTTGGTGATTCACACATGGTCTTAGGGCTGGCTCACTGGAAGAGCTCAAGCTGGTGCATTAGCAACCTGCAGCTCAATAGTTTTGAAATCTGTTGGGTGCACTGGTGACACACTCCTGTGATCCAGCATTTGGGGAGAGGCTGAGGCAGGAGGGTCTCCATCTTGAGCCCAGCCTGGGTCACTTAGGAACACCCTTAGAATCTGCAACTCTGATAAGCCCCTCCAGTGATGTTGGGGTACAGTTTGTCACCAATATATTTCAGATAATATGGCCAGATGGGCCTGGGGAACTCTAGAATGTGAAGAACATTCTTAAAAAGCAAAAGTAAATTCTGTGGGGTAGATTAGGGACTTGTGTGAGTGTCTTTGTTGCTGTTCTTCTGATGACAAAAATATCTGTTATGCCCTGACTTGTCCCTGACACCTCAGCACTGTATGTGAGGCTGGCCTGTAGCTTCAGAGCTAACAGACTCACTGGAAAACCTGGGTGTTAACGAAGTGAGGCAGTCTTCAAGGTCAGGAAGCCCAGCCTTTGAAGACCACCCACATGGTTGCTGGGGATACTAGGAAGTCAGCCAGCCCCTCCCCCGCAGCAAAACAACACAAACAAAACTCAAGCTGGGCATGGTATTGCCTGCCTGTAATCCCAGGGCTCCTGTAATGCCAGCAGTCCGGGCAATTTAAGCAGGAGCATGTCTGCATTGCAGGCCAGCCAAGGTTTGTTCAAGGCCAGCCTGAAATACAAAGGGAGACTCTGTCTCCAACAAAACAAAACAAAAACAACCAAACCAAACTAGGAAAGGAAAACCACAAAAACCATGATCTCCCAAGCTTCAAAACCCAATTAGGGTGTAGTTTAGTGGCCCAGCACCTCTGAGGCAAGGGTAAGATCCTGAGTTTGATTCCCAGTATTAACCAATTAGATTAAGGAACAAATTTGAGCCGGGCATGGTGGCGCATGCCTGTAATCCCAGCACTCGGGAGGCTGAGGCAGGAGGATTGTTGTGAGTTCGAGACCAGCCTGAGCTACAAAGTGAGCTTAAGGCCAGCCTGAACTGCATAGTGAGACCCTGTCTCAAAAAGACAAAAAAAAAAAAAAAAAAAAAAAAAAGGAACAAATTTGACGTCGTAAGGGGCAAATACATGAATACAACAACCAGTAAAGTAGCCTAGGCTTTACTTTGTTAGCATAGTAAAAATTACACCCAGAGGTAGAGATTTAAAATGGTATTAAAAGAGGACTGGCTGGGGAGATGGGTCAATGGAATAAGCGCTGCCAAGTGCAAGGGCCTGAGTTCAATCCCCAGTTCTGCAAAAATAAATAAATAAATAAATAAATAAATAAATAAATAAATAAATAAATAAATAAAATACAAAATAAAAGAGGAATGGTAAAGAAGAGTCCGGGTCTAACTATGAGGCCACCTCTACAGATGTAAGGACCCTGCCTACACTTCAGATGCCACAAATGCGTAAGATCATAAAGGGCCCAGCACTTGGGAGCCTAAACAGGACAATCATTGTGAGTTGAAGGCCAGCACGAACTACATAGCAAAACCTGACCATGACTCAAAAAAAAAAAAAAAAAAAAAAAAAAAAAAAAAAAATATATATATATATATATATATATATATATATATATATATATATATATGTAATAAAATAAATAAGATAAAAGGTTGTTGGGTATAGTCCCCTAAGCACTCGGGGGCCAGGAGGGTTACCACGGGTTCAAGGCCAACTGGGCTACACTGTGAGTTCAAGACAGTTGAGACTTTGTCTCAAAAAATAAATCAAATGTAAATAAAGCCTTGTTTCTATGACATTTTCTGACAGAAAACACAAAAACAGTACTGAGAACCAATCCACGAGAGTGTTCCCTCCAAGTGACCTTTGCCTGGGCCACCAAAAGGGGGCTGTAGTCCCCGCCCATGGCTACACGAGGCCTGCAAGAGAGGTATCGAGATCCGGGTTTCCGTCGCCAGCACCCAAGATGGCGGGGTGTGCGTCGCTACTATGAGAAGCACATGCTCCGTGCCTTGTCTCAGTCCACTGTGTGCCTCGCTAGGCTTTTGCAAGTCACGGTGGGAACCCTGAAAGGGGGCATTCCGCGCTCCACCGCCTGTCACAGCGCCTTCCGTCCCATGCCTCCGGGCCTCATCTACAGGAGCAAAAGGGACTGCACCTGTAACCACCTGGCAAGAACGTCCTGGACACCACGGCCTTCGCCACATCCATTGGTGGGCCCACGCCGCGGGGCGGGCGTAGGCACTCATTGGGCAGCGGACATCAGTCTTGGTGGATACAGGGGAAGCCCGCTCAGCTATTGGGCGCTCTCTGTTGTCCTTCAGACTGACATCCGGAGATGGCTGCGGCCCGGGCTCAGTGATTGGAGAAGCTGCCTGGGGGGCGGGCACGTTGGCTGGGCTTCCGAGTGCAGGGAAGGAGGGGGCGGGGAGGGAAGCGGAGGCTGGGAACTCTGGGCCGGCCGGCTGTGGCGGCGGCGGCTAGGCCGGGACTTGAGCCTAGGGGCTCCTGTGTCGGCAGCGGCGGACGCCGGGCTGTGCAGCGGGTACCGGGCACATTCCTTTTCCTGAGGGGTGCAGCGCTGTGGGGCCGAGGCTCACGTGCTGAGGGAGGCGGGATGTGGCCTAGGGCGGGCGGCGGGCGGCCGATTGGGGCTGCGGTCGGGTGGGGGCCTCGGGCCGGTGAGGCTCAGCCGCGGGGCCGCCGGGAGCCTGCTCGGGTGGGCTGGCAGGGAAGGCTGCGGGCGCGGGAAGGCGTGGCTGCGGCCCGCGGGGGGCGGGGTGGGGCCGCGGCGGAGGGCGGGGTGGCTGGCGCTGCTGGCTGCCGGCCGCCGCCGCCGCTCGGGCCCGCGTGCGCTCGTTCTTGCACCCGCGGCCGCCCCGCAGCTGGACGTCGCGCCGCCCACCGGGGGCATGGCGATGTGGGCCCCGCCGGACTCGGGTACCCGGGCGGGGCGGCCCCGGGCGGGGCGGCTGCGGGCGCGGGCTCGGAGGCACTTTGCCGGGTTTCTTGAATTTAATTGGCTCTTGGGAGGTTTTAATGGCGAGTGGAGTGAGGAGTGGAGGCCGGCGCGAGCTGGGGTTAAGGGCTCCAGGTGTGTTTACTCCAGCCCGATGAGGCTTGCGGGGGCGCGCGTGCGCGTCTGCTGCGGGTCCTGCTCCCTTTTCAGGACGAAGCTGGCTAGACGGGTCACAGCAGAGAAAAGGTAGTAATCTTTGTTTATAAGGTTAATAAAAGCTCAGAGACAGAGACCAGAAACCGAAAGGCAAATTTCCCCTCTCCGCACTCGGCAGCTGGGTTGAGAACTTGGTTATATCCTCAGAGGTCAAAGGAGTGTAGTTAAAACCTGCTATGCAAACTGTTGGAGATACAGCCCTGGGAGAGCCCCAATTGTCTGTCTCTGCCTGTCTCTGTCTTTTTTTTTTTTTTTTTTTGGTCTTTTTGAGACAGGGTCTTACTATGCAGTTCAGGCTGGCCTTAAACTCACTTTGTAGCTCAGGCTGGTCTTGAACTCACAACAATCCTGCCTCAGCTTCCCGATCTCTCTCTCTCTCTTGTCTTTTTTTTTTTTTTTTTTTTTTGGTACCTGGGATCGAACTCAGGTCCTTGCCCTTACAAGGTTTATCTTTTTTTAAGTGTGAGAACGGGGGAATAAAATCAGATTTCAAAGTTGAGGAAACCAAAGGCATTACTTTGTGTAGAGCGGTGGCCAGAACGTTGACCCAAACATTGCCCTCCTGTCTGTCCCCTTCTGAAGTGGAAATAGTGATTGGAGGTGATTTTCTCCTGAGACTTAGAAACCAGCTTTAAGATTGGAAATGGGCTTCTCACTCTAAAAATAGAAGCTGGGTAAAGTGCCTGGTTAGGCAGAGGAGGGTTTGTAAATCGGACAAAGTGCAAGAGACTTGGGCATTGGCTGCTTAGCCAAAGCAAACTACTTTTAGGAGTTTTGCAGTTTTAATATTGTCATTTTAAATGCCTTTTTGTGTCAATACTTTTTTCTTTTTGGTCTTTTTGAGACAGGGTCTTGCTATATAGTTTAGGTGGCTTTGAGTTCACTTTGTTGTCCCCAAGCTGGTCCAACACTCAACAATCCGCTTGCCTCAGCCTCCCAAGCGCTGGGATTATAGACTTGCATCACCAAGCCAGCATGTGTCAATACCTTTTGTTCAGTCTGGAGTAGGCTATTGTTTTGTGAGAGAACAAGTGGGCTGCCCCCCCCCAAAGTTTCCTCCCTTCTTCCCTGAGGCTCTACCCCATCACTGGGTGAGGAGTATGGAATCTCATCTGCCTGCTCTTGTGACTCCTATTTCAGGTTCTACTGGAAACCCCCCTGGTAAGTGTGGAGGAGGCGGACACTGTGACCCAAGACAAAGGCCTGGAGCTCCAGCCAGAGAAAATAGCCCTAGAGGGAGAAGGAAAAGGAGTGTAATCAGCTGTTGCTGTGGACAGTCCTCTTTTGGGAGCTGCATGTGGGCTGAGGAGACCGTGAGTGGCAAGGGCCAGAGGGCCTGGACTGGGTGAGGAGTGCTCTCCGAGGTGTGGAGCCAGAAGGGAAGAGTGAATGTGGCCTGGAGCGTCGTTCCACTGGATGTGTGTTCCTGTGGGGCCATAGCCACTGTCAGCTCCTGTGGTCGGCTCCTGTGTCGTGCCAGGGCGGGGCGAAGGGTTAGCATTGAGGGGTAACCTGCTGGCTGGAGCAGCAGAGCAACGGCCTTGATTTGTCTTTGGAAGATTTAAAAACCAGTAAGCCTAAATATTCTGGTCCTTCAGCAATGCTTTCTTTGAAGAAATACTTAACAGAAGGACTGCTCCAGTTTACCATCCTGCTGAGTCTGGTTGGGGTGCGGGTGGACGTGGATACTTACTTGACCTCACAGTTGCCCCCTCTTCGAGAGATCATCCTGGGGCCCAGCTCTGCCTACACACAGACGCAGTTCCACAATCTGCGAAACACCTTGGATGGCTACGGGATCCACCCCAAGAGCATAGACCTGGACAATTACTTCACTGCCCGGCGGCTCCTCAGTCAGGTGAGGGCCCTGGACAGGTTCCAGGTGCCCACCACTGAGGTGAATGCCTGGCTGGTTCACCGTGACCCCGACGGGTCTGTCTCTGGCAGTCAGCCCAGCTCAGGCCTGGCCCTTGAGAGTTCCAGTGGCCTCCAGGATGTGACGGGCCCAGACAGCGGAGTGCGAGAAAGTGAGACGGAGCAGGGTTTCGGTGATGATCTGGAGGACTTGGGGGCTGTAGCCCCTCCAGTCAGCGGAGACTTAACCAAAGAGGTGAGTGGCCCCATGGAGGGGGGCTGGTAGGGCCTGGGGATGGAGGAGAAGTGGGCATGCAGGACTTAACCCTAGATAGTCTCTGGGGTGAGGCTCAGGCGCTGTGCTGGGCAGGAGGGCCCAGTTGTTTGGGTTATGCACTGGATGGAAGGTGTTTCCCTGTGCTGAACCCAGACCACTGTTGAGTGCTGTGTGGTAGTGGGAGGCTCCCTCTGCCTCAGCCGCTGTTTACTGCTTGGATTTCAGCAGGACTGCTGGAGGCCTGCTCTGGGAGGTCATGTGATGGCTATAGTGCCCTGTGTATCTGTTGCTAGGACACAAATGCTGTCCTCTTGCCTTGCACCTACCCCCACAGTGGGACACGTGTGTGCACCCTAAATTCTCCTTTGTGGTCAGTCCTGTTGCTGTGAGGCCCCAGAGAACTCAGCTGTCCTGAGCCTGAGCCAGCACGCAGGCTTGGATGGTGACTCTTGGCTAGGAGAGGCCGGGGCTCCTGTTCCTGCCAAAGGCGCACAGCAGGGAGGCAGGCAGAGGAGGCTGGAAGAGGAGAGACTATGGTGCTGCCCATCCCGAGTGAGGCCATGTGAGCCACCAGGCGGGTCTCAGTGCTTTCTTGTGGCAGAAAGGGATGCAGTTCCCTGTCTTGAAGGATGCAGGCAGCTACTATTGCCCCTGCCTTAACAAGACAAAAGCTGTTGTGACCACCTCCCAGGCCCGAAGGCCCACTGTGCCCTGCTGGCTCAGGAGGACAGATTGTACTGGGCTGGCCCAGTAGGGGGTGGGGGGGAGTTGGAGATACTTCAGGGCTTGGCTTCTGCTGCCCCCCATGGGCAGACCAGTTTCACCTGCCCATGTGGGCCCTGCCCCCACCCTCCACACTCAAGAGTTAGCAACTGGTGAAGAGTATGGCTTGTTCTGAGCTTGCGGTCCTTACCCATAGGGCAGCAGGGGATATCTGGAGACTTGGTTATCATAGCTGGTGGTACTAGCATCTGGTGGTGCACAAAAGCCAAGGGTGTTGCTGAGCCCCCTCAACAGCACAAAATAACAGGAGTAGCCCCAAAGTACAGGGCTCTCTCTGAGCTCTGTTTATCGGCATTGCTGGGGCTGACCCTAGCTTTGCTGACTGCATTGGACCTGCTGAGAGAGACTGGAGTCCCGGAGCATTTCTTGTCTTCTGGGCCTCTTGTCCTAGGCCCTTGTCATGATGTTGGGACTGCATTCTCTTCTCTTTCCTGCCCTTTGAGGGAGTTGTAGTCTGGCCTAGAGTCCAAAGAAGCATACTCTACTCAAGGACAGGGAGAGGCTTGTCCTGAGAGCCCTGAGGCCTGGCCTGTGGTGGGACAGACAGGAGTCATGGATGGAGCTGAGCAGGCAATATGGGGTGGCACCTTGACCTTGCATCCCTCCATGCCTGCCCTCATGAAGGTCACTTTCTCTAAGCCCAAGCCCTCAACACTGCCTTGGGGAGACAGACAGTGGGTTTGCATGGAGGGCCCATGCTGAGGGGGAAGGGAAGCTGCGATGTGTCCAGAGCATTTCCTCAGTCACTCAGGATAAAAATACCCAGGTCCAGAGCATGTGACACAGCAGCATGGAGCCGTATTATCCCCGGGGTGGCAGTATGCGCCTGCTGCCAGGCTGTTCGATGGGCAGCCGTGGCCTAGGTCCTGTTCAGGGGTAGGATTCCCCTGGCGGCTGGCGCTGTGCCCAGAACAGGGGGTGGCCTGTTGACAGTTCTCAGGCGAAGAGCAGGCTGTGGCAGGGGAACACGCGGTCTCTGAGCTGACCTTGGCTCCAGGGAACTGACCCCCCAGGATCCAGTCCAGTTCCAGGTTCAGAAGTGGGTGGCGCATTGGTGGCCAGGGTGGTGGCCAGCACCTGTTTTCCTGGGCTCTTGCCAGCTTCAGGCTGTGCCCTCCTGGAGTGACAGAACTGCACATGTGCAGATGGTTCTCCCCCTCTTCTCGTCTGGCCTGTTTGAGGGTGACAAAGGTCCTGGTTTTTTCTGTCTTGGGTTCCTTCCCATGGCTTGTGATCCCTGGCCTTGAGGTCTTTCCACAGCCTTCCCGGGGCGGGAAAACTTCTACTTCCCAGCAAAAGACCGAGGTTCCTGGTGTAGCCGGGAGGAGGAGTGGCTTGGGGGCCGGAACGGGCTGGAGGATCCAGCTGCGACTGGAGGAGAGTGTTGCCCCTTCCCCCAGGGCACGCTCACTGCGCCACCACCCTGCTGACTGAAGGCTGGGTGGGGCCGCCCGCCCCTGGGTGCATCTCCTCAAGGAGACGGAGGCGGCTTGGGGATGGGCTGGCTTCTTGCGGCAGCTTCTCCAGCTGCCCTGGCGCAGAGATTGGCTGCCGTCTGCAGCTAGGTAACAGGCGGTGGGAGGGGATTGGCTCCTTCCGCATCTCCAGCGGAGACTTGTGGGAGGAGATTGGCTGCTGGCGCAGCCTAGGTAACGACAGTGGGAGGGGATTGGCTCTTTCCGCAGCCCAGCTGCTGACCTGGGGGAGGGGATTGGCTCTCTGCAGCCTCAGCAGTGACCTGCGGGGTGGGGGGGGGAGGGGATTGGCTCCTTGCTGCAGCCTAGGTAACAAGTTTGGGGGGCATGGGGAGGGGGAGGAGGGAGGAGCGGGAGGATAGGCCCATGAGGGAGCTCGCTTTCCTCTGCAGCGTGAGCACGGAGCATGGGGTGGGAGTCCCGGCTCACTGCAGCCTCTGCGGTGAGCTCCGGGTGGGGGCTGCCGGGCGCCTGAGTGGAACTGGGGTTGTGAGGTGGGAGGGGGCTGTTCCAGGATGGAGAAAGGGGGCTGGGCTGGGCCGCCCAGGCAGCAGCACGGGCGGGGCACCCTGCTCGGGCCCCTCGGAGCCAGCAAGGGGCCACCCTTCCAGTTTGGTGTGCACCCTGTGAGCCAACAGCGTCTTGCAGCCCCCTGTCTGGCTTCCTGGCCCCGGCTGCCCTGGGGCTCCTCTCACAGACCATGACCCGTCTGGACCGCAGCTCGCACGGTGGTGGGGGCCAGGCCAAGGGCAGCCGGCCCCTTAACTATTTTCTGGCCTCTCAGCGGGCCACCCAGCCCCCCTCTGCTCCTGGGCCCAGGGCCCCTGTGCAGGTTGGTGGATGGGGGAGAGTGTAGGGGTGATGCCCAGGCGGGGTGCTGGGTGGGCACCAGGGCAGGACCAGGGAGCTTGCTCTCTGAGGGCGGCCCTGGGTACTTCGGGCTCCTGAGGACACTGCCGCAGGGAGTGGCTCTGAGAGGAGGCCTGTGGCTCCCGTATTAGGGTTCCACGCCAGTGGCAGTTGGTGCCGGAAGTGCTCAGAAGCTGCGGGGCAGAGTAGAGGGAGGTGTTTTGGTGCCCCAAGTGGCAAGCAGTGCTGAGCAGTGCTGGGGGTGTGATGTTGCTGGGGGTGATGTCCTTGAGTGGGTCGCCTGCCTGGGATTTGGAGTCCTGGGTGTGGCGAGTGAGCTGCTGCTTTGAGGGACAGCGGGCCAGCCACATAGGGTGGGGTGCCCCGTGGGATCACCTGACTGCTGGATGCTCCCGGGGATCAAGGCGGCTTGCTGAGCTCAGCCTGGGATGGGCACCCTGGCAGGGATGGATCCCGAGGTGAGCTGGGCAGGTGGCTGGAGCTGTGGGTGCTTGCCTCACTCCTGCCACGAGCCGGGAGGGGCTGGCTGGAGGAGGCCATGGGGCCCTCAGCTGTCATTGGTTGCATCAGGTGGTTGGAAATGCAGGGATTTTCCTCCCAGGGCCACCCCACCCCTTTATGCAAATGCAGTGGCACCACAGGCTGATGCAAGCCTGGCCACTGCCAGGCAACTTGGCATGAGAGCTTGCCCTTGCGTGCTGCCATGCCAGCTTTCTCCAGACCATGTTTTGGGGTCTCCCTTGTCCCAGACCTTCAATGTCTCCTGGGCCTGGGTGTGTCTGGTTCAGACCTAAGCCAAAGACCTATGTGTGCCTCTGCTGGGGATAGGGTAGTGGCTAGAATGGAATGAATGCGCCTGGAGGTAGAGGACTGGGAGGGGTGAGCCAGCAGGTGTGGGGCTGGGAGGGGCCCAGAATGGACACCAGTGACACCGGGAGGACCCTGAGGGCAGGACAGGGAGGGGCCCTGAATGGAAAGGTAAAGTTGTGGTCTGTCTTTCAGGACATAGATCTGATTGACATCCTTTGGCGGCAGGATATTGATCTGGGGGCTGGGCGTGAGGTTTTTGACTACAGCCATCGGCAGAAGGAGCAGGATGTGGATAAGGAGCTTCGAAATGGAAGAGGCGAGCAGGAGGACACCTGGGTGGGCACGGGCACCAATGCTCTGGCCCAAGACTTGCTAGTGGATGGAGAGACTGGGGAGAGTTTCCCTGCACAGGTACGACCACCCCTGCACCGGCCTCTATCCTGCACTCCTAGTAGCCAGCAGGGTTGCTTCCAGAAACTTCCCCTCAGAAGGCAGTTGGAGGTTGTGCTGGAGGGGTGGAGCTCCTGTCTGTCTGGGTTTGGTTGTTGCTGGGCTTTTGCAGCAGGAGGCCAGGCAGCAGACCCTGAAGTTCCTGGTTGTGCTGGCAGATAGGGGAGGCAAAGCACCTAGCATCTTCCTTTTTTCCCTTCTGTTGTTCTGGGGAACTGGGGACAGGAGGCAGATGGTCTGTCTTTCACCTGCATCAAGGAGAGGCCAAGCTAAGCAGTCAGGGTCCAGGCCAACTAGACTTGGCAGTTGCTGTTGCCACCGGTGCATGGTGGGGAGGACCTGACAGCCAGAAGAAAGTTTTAGGCTGCTGGAGGCTGCCTGACCCTCTGGGGAACAGCTGAGGCAGCAGGATGAGGAGAGCTTGTGGGCAGCCTGGGGTGGGCTCAGCGCCCTGTCCTGCTGCTGGGGTGAACTGCGGAAGGAAGGAACAGGAAGCCGGGGGTGGAGCTGCTGCATGGTAGGGTAAGGTGGTCCTCCTGCCTCGGTGACCCCCTGTGTGCCATCCTAGTTTCCAGACGTCACCAGCCTCCCAGAAGCAGCACCCAGTGAGAACGAGTCCCCTGTCCTCCAGAACAGCCTCCTGTCTCCGCTTCTCACAGGGACAGAGTCACCATTTGATTTGGAACAGCAGTGGCAGGATCTCATGTCCATCATGGAGATGCAGGTGGGGTTGTAAGGATCACGCTCCTGGATGGGGGTGGGAGGTGGAGAGGGGCCAGGTGTGTTTCTGTGGGAACCAGGCCCTGCCGCTGGGCTGCCCTTTTCCTTTCCTGAAGTGTGTTAGGATGTCTGTGGGTCCCTGAAGACTAGCCAAGGTGCCTCTCCGCCTCACAGTGTCCGGTCAGCCTCCTATAAACAGGAGGAAATCAAGAGGGGGTGGTGATGACCTGCATGGAACAGCAGGGTTTTCTGTTAGAGCCTTAGAGCTCTTGCTGCTGTGCTGGGTGGGCAGTAGAGAGCTGCCCCCAGGTTTTCTTGCCCTCCCTCCAAAATGGGTGTCATGTTCTAGGATCCAGTCTGTCTGCACTGGGCCGGGGTCTATGCCAAACTCAGGTCAGCTCAGCCTAATGGCCCAGAAGGGTTCGTCCCCAGTCTGGCCTTTTACCAGGCAGCCACATCCCCAGCCCCAGGCTGGACAGGATCCCTGGGAGGGGTGTGCACCTCGTGACCCCAATGCTCTATGTCCTGCCAGGCCATGGAAGTGAACTCATCGGCGAGCGAGATCCTCTACAGTGCCCCTCCTGGGGATGCCTTGAGTACCAACTACAGCCTGGCCCCGAGCACACCCATCAACCAGAACGTGAGCCTGCACCAGGCGTCCCTGGGGGGCTGCGGCCAGGACTTCTCGCTCTTCAGCCCGGAGGTGGAGAGCCTGCCTGCTGCCACAGGCAGCCCTGCGCTGCTCCCGCTGGGCCCCAGCAACTCCACCAGCCTCAACTCCACCTTCAGCCCTGCCAGCCTGGCTGGGCTCTTCTTCCCGCCCCAGCTCAATGGTACCACCAATGACACGGCGGGCCCTGAGCTGCCCGACCCTCTCGGGGGCCTGCTGGATGAAGCCATGCTGGATGAGATCAGCCTGATGGACCTGGCCATCGAGGAGGGCTTCAACCCTGTGCAGGCCTCCCAGCTGGAGGAGGAGTTCGACTCAGACTCAGGCCTCTCCCTGGACTCCAGCCATAGCCCGTCCTCCCTGAGTGGCTCTGAGGGCTCTTCTTCCTCCTCCTCCTCAGCCTCCACATCCTCGGCCTCTTCCTCCTCTTCCGCGTCCTCTTCCGCCTCTTCCTCGTTTTCCGAGGAAGGTGCCGTTGGCTATAGCTCGGATTCTGAAACCCTAGATTTGGAGGAGGCTGAGGGTGCTGTGGGCTATCAGCCCGAGTACTCCAAGTTCTGCCGTATGAGCTATCAGGACCCGTCGCAGCTGTCCTGCCTGCCCTACCTGGAGCATGTGGGCCACAACCACACGTACAACATGGCGCCCAGCGCTCTGGAAGCCACTGAGCTGCCCCCGGCTGGTGGCCTCAAGAAGGGTGGCAAGGAAAAGCAGGCGGCAGACTTTCTGGAGAAGCAGATGAGCCGGGATGAGCACCGTGCCCGTGCCATGAAGATCCCCTTCACCAATGATAAGATAATCAACCTGCCTGTGGAGGAGTTCAATGAGCTGCTGTCCAAGCACCAGTTGAGCGAGGCGCAGCTGAGCCTTATCCGCGACATCCGGCGGCGAGGCAAGAACAAGATGGCAGCGCAGAACTGCCGAAAGCGCAAGCTGGACACCATCCTGAACTTGGAGCGTGATGTGGAGGACCTGCAGCGTGACAAGGCACGGCTGTTGCGCGAGAAGGTGGAGTTCCTGCGCTCGCTGCGGCAGATGAAGCAGAAGGTGCAGAGCCTATACCAGGAGGTGTTTGGCCGGCTTCGCGATGAAAACGGGCGGCCTTACTCGCCTAGCCAGTATGCCCTGCAGTACGCAGGTGACGGCAGCGTCCTGCTCATCCCCCGCGCCCTGGCCGACCAGCAGGCCAGGCGGCAGGAGAGGAAGCCCAAGGACCGGAGGAAGTGAGTGGGTGCGGCGAGCTCAGCGATGCTGAAACTGGAGTGGGGCGGGCCTGGGCCTGGGCCTGGACCCCGGCGGGGACTTCAATGCCTTCTTACCCATATATCTTCTCAGATGGAGGACTGCGGGTCAGTGGATGGAGGCGGCTGCGCGGGCACTGCCCAGCCTGGCTTCCGGCCGTGGAAGCGGCTGGACCACCAGGCAGGGCCTTGCTGACCCCTCTGGGCGAAGTGGGTGGAGGGCTGCGGTTGGTGTTGCTGAGTTGGAGGAGTTGTATGGAGGGAGGTGACAGGAGGAGCAGAGGGAGGGAGAGGACAGGAGGCGGGAGGAAGTGGTTTCTGGAGGAAGGAAGAAAGGAAACCAGGACATCGCAGGGGTAGGCAAAGGGAAAGGGGAGGTTAAGTTTTGGCCGGGATTCTAGGCAGAAGGGTTGTGGAATTTCTCACCTGGGGTCCGTGGAGTGGGTGGTTTTGGAGGGCTTGGTTCCCTTCCCTGTCCCTATACTTAGCTGTCCCTCGAGGCAAGCGTGCCTGCTGTGTTGAAGTTGAGTGGGAGCCTGGGTGATGCTGGCTTCTGGGCCCACAGGCAGAGGGAGCAGAGAGGTCCTGAGATCCGCACTGCAGCAGCCCCAACATCACGCATGTCCTTCACTGCCTGCCACTGCCACCTCACACCGTGTCCTGGCTGTCCTGTGTGGGCCGCCTGTGTCCCATCAGCCTGCATGGAATTGCTGCACTGTTTATCCCCTTCCCACCTGGTCCCGGAGCCTGGGAGGGGTCCTGGTTGCAGTGCCAGGGTGGGGAGGGCAGGGGAGTGGGGCTCAGCACGAACAGGCGTGGCACCCTGGCCGCAGGCGGTCCTAGAAACATGGCAGTCCTAGCGTCCCTGCGCTTCAGTGCGTCTCGAGGGCCTATGCCACCACCTCTAGGGTCTAACGTGCTTATGTTGAGTGAGAAGGAGATGCCTCAGTCTTCAAGCTGCTAAATGTTCTCTTTGCCATAAAGACTCCATGTAACTGTGGACACGTGGGATGTTTCTCCTCGGCCTGGGGTCTCGTCTGCCTTTCTGGGTTTTTTTCAAGAGGGGGAAGTAGGGTCCCCCCAGCTCCAGCTCTACCTGGCCAGGTGGCTTCAGGACCACAGTGTTGCAGTGTCATATTGGTGATTGGCCACTGGTTGCCACTTCTACCCCGCTTGGGCCACCTGCTCAGGCAGGAGGGTTGGGGAGTGATGACCCTCTGCCTGAAGAGGGGGTCCCAGCCAAGCAGCAGAAATGTGGGCAGAGCCTGGGAGTGCTTTTTATAAATTATTTTCCTCGTAGATTTTATTTTTAATTTATCTCTGACCTGCCAGGGAGAGGAGAGAGATGCTGTGAGCACATGACAAAATAAAATAAAATAAAATGGATGATTCATTCTCAAGTACAGTTTTTCCCCACTTGGATTCAGATCAAGCAAGGAAGTGCTGGGCCAGGGCTGGCCAGGCATGTGGAGATCTGTCCAGGTGCAGAGCCTATCCAAGGTGCTGCCTGCTGAGCCTGTGCCGGCGGCCCTGCCTTCATGAGGGCTGCAGGACACTCACATTGAGGACACTGCTGAAAGCGAATGCTGCCTGTCTCCATGAGCTAGGCTATAGGACAGGCCCCTTGTTTTAGAGCTGGAAGTGACCTCCCTTGGCAAGGAGGTCTCCCTCAAACCAAACCACTGTGCACACCTGGAATTCCAGCCCAGCGCAGGCATCTCTGGCTAATTGAGGTGCCACCCAAACTAGCTACCTGTTGTGCCCTCGATCATGGAGCTGGAGCTTTGGGCCTCC
Source organism: Ctenomys sociabilis (assembly GCA_004027165.1). NCBI lineage: Eukaryota > Metazoa > Chordata > Mammalia > Rodentia > Ctenomyidae > Ctenomys > Ctenomys sociabilis. Next base: position 24,926 of record PVKA01021793.1, read on the forward strand.
CTTGGGTCTGTGCTGCAGCCCTTTGGGTGGGGGCTCAGTGTGTACTTGACATCTTATGTGACTCCTGGCTGCTTTGACTGAACTCCCATGTACTGTGTGCCTCCGGTCTGGGCACTGGCCTCAATGCTAGAGGTGCCTGGGTGGAGTTGAAGTTGTAAGAGTGAACTCAGAATGATTTTTTTTTTTTGGCGGGGGGCGGGGGGGCTGGCTCAGGCTGCCTAAATAGCGGGTCTGGTAAGGCAGGTGGAAGTAGGGATTGAACCTTGGTATCCAGTGCCTGACTGCATTTGCATGAGCAGGTACTTAAGCAACTGAGCTACTAGGCAGGCCCCCTTATAAGAGTGAACTCTGATTTCCAGTTTAAGCTTAAAATGACTCCCCTGATCCTGCCTCTGGTTGTGAGGGTTTGTCATTACCAACAAGAACACTTTCCTAGCCCAGGTGAGTCACGTCTGGACTGGCTGTGTGTGTAGGACTAGATACTGAACCCAATTGAATGAGGGCTTGTGTGTGCCTGGCAAGTGCTTTATGATCTACACCCCTAACACCTTTATATTTTTTTTTAATTTTGAGATGAGACCTTGGTAAGTTTCCCCACTGGCCTTTGAACTTGCAGTCTTTCTGCCTCAGCCTCTTGAATAGCTAGATTATAGGTGTGGCCTAGAACTAAAATTGTTAAAAGGCAGAAAAAGCTCAAAAACTAAATTTGGAAAATGTAAATTCATACTGATTTTTTTTTTTTTTTTTGAGATGTTTATAATAGCCCAGGTTTATGGGGATTCTTCTGCCTCAGCCTCCTGAGTTGGTGTACCCTGCATTGGCAAGTAGAGCACTTTTTGGCCAGAAGGCCATCTGAGGACTCCCTTAGACCGGAAGTGAGGGGCAGTTCAGGCACACGCAGGGTGACCCACTTGTGAGCTGGGGAGCATGGAGCATTCGTGGCCTTGGCCTCTGTGGTGTGCTTTGCTGTGTGAGAAGACAGCAGCAGACTCCAGTGCCCTGCCTGGGGCTTCCCCACAAAGCTGCTGCTGAAAGCACTCAGCACCGAGGAAGCAGTGGTCCTGAGACAGCCTTCAGAGATGGCATTGAGATGGCATTGAGATGGCCTCCAGGGCTAGCTCAGCATTGCAGGGACAGCTGGGCTGCAGGAGTCACATCACCAAGCTCTGCCTCCACCAGGCTGGCCTCATCCCTGATTTAGGACTCCAGCTGAGCCAGACTTACCTGTAGGCACAGGGAAGCACCGTGCAGAGCATCTGTCCTCATCCTACTTCATCTTCTGTCTCAGGCAGGACGGTGCACACCTGCAGTTCAGCATCTGGGAGGCTGAAGCAGAAGGAACAAAGGCTCAGACCCAGGGAACTTAGGGGTAGCCTTTCTCAGTGTGAAGGCCCTGGGTTCAGTCCCCAGTTATGGAGGTGTCGGGAGATTGCTGGCTCCCCAGTTGCTGGTGCTAGGGCAGGAATCACAAGAGTTCGTTATCTATCGTGCCAGGCCCTATCTTAAAAAGCCACGACCACAAAAAGCCCTGCAAGCACTGACCTCAAGTTTGGAAGCTGAGACCCACAATGTTTTGGGTACAAGCTGGTGCCCAGGTAGAGCACAAACTGATGCTATGCATAGACAAATACAGGAACTGGATGGGGCTGCCAGCCCTGAGTGCATCTTCCTGGCCAGTGCATCATTCCACATGGGACCTGTGCTTAGTTATCCTGAGTGGTCAAGCTGTTTGCCTTGTGAACCCACTTAGCTGCAAGACATGGAAGCTGTTACTTTCTCAGGGTCCCAAGACCCACTGTCTTTCACACATCACTCAGGCAGTCAGCATCTTTCCCTCTGGCCTGCCTGTGGGAGCCTTCCCAGGCTGCCGTGCTGCTCGGCTAGGGCAGGTCATCCCTGGAGGACTCAGTGCTGTGCGGGAGAGGACAGACCTGGTGGCTCCTTTTTGGGTGTGCAAGAACATCCACAAAGGTGTCAGTGCTGCTGCTTTGCAGCCTAGTTTGCACAACCAGGCTGAATAGTGCTTTTGAAAGCTCAGAGCCATCCCTTAGCTTTCCAGCTAGGGAAGGGGCTGGCCCTTGAGTTTTTGCTTTTGCTTTTTTTTTTGGTGGAACCAGATTGAACTCCGGCTCTTGCACTTGCCAGGGAAGCGCTTATTCCACTGAGCAATCTCCCCAGCCCTAATACTTTTTGCTTTTTGAGATGGCCCCACTACATAGTTCAGGCTGGACTCAAACTGACAGTGCTTCTGCAAATGCCAGCCTGACAGGTGTGTGCCACTGTGCCTGGCTACCAGCTTTAAACACAAGGCGTGGCACACACCTGACTGCAGCTCCCCCGGGAGGCCGAGGGCAGGATTTTGAGTTCGATACACTTGATCTTCACCTGTTGGGGGCCAGGTGATAGCGAAGGGCAAGTATCTCAAAGTGGCCCACGGACCTGAGTGCCAGAGTAGTCAGAGCAAGCCTAAAATCACATCTTCATACAACCAGTGATGCCTGGCACGGTGCACACTCATTCTAGCTCCCTGGCAGGCCGAGGCAGAGTTTGAGCCCAGTCTGGAGAAGCACCGAATTACAGACCTTTCCTTTTACAAAAATGACAGAAGCCTTTTCCCATCTTGGCTCTAAAATTACAGGTAATGACTTAGCACTCGGATCGTAAGTTCAAGGCTAGCCTGGATTACATAGCAACACTCTCAAAAAACTGAAACAAAAAAGATGACCATATTTTAATTACAACTTTGTAATTCCAAAAAAATGGAGATTTAACATCACACAAGCTGTTCTACAGAAGTCAGAGCATATCTGAAAGCATGTATGCACACAGCCGTCTCATAGAACCCAATTTCTAAGTACTGTACGTCAGTGTTCGATAAGCCTCCAGCAAGGCTGTTAACAGCATGGTGATGTCTACAGTCCCCATAGCGATTCTAAATGCCCAGTCTGCATTGAAGTGGCCCCAGGAGCTGTGTGTGCCCCAGCAGCTGAGGCAGGGGTGAAAGTGGGAGGGCCAGCTCAGGCAACTCAGACTCATCCCCAAGGACCCCAGGGCACAGCTCTAACTGCTGGGCATCTACCATTACTGGAGAGTAAATGAGTCAGGCCAAGCCCCAGGTTTTCAAGTGTAGCATTCAACAAAACCAACTCTGAAAACTATTTCCAACAGCTTCAATCTGCAAGGCAATAATAATTTCTGGTAAGAATCAAGACACAAATCAGGGATTATAAATCTATACTTTTATTACGACAAAAACTGACAGTGTAGTATGAAGTTTACATTTAAAGAAAAATTTCACAGAAATCTAACACATGCCTAAAAAGACTTTACAATGTAGCTCAAGACAGTGTCAAGAACTGCTAGATCTTATGATTGAAGGCAGAGCATTTTGGGTAGCAGTGTTAACTCTTGTTTTTTTTTTTTTTCCACAATTTGTTTTGTGTTTTAAAGTGAACCACTGCCCCAATGTGAAAGTTAAATCTCCTGAGACCAGGGCTTCTGAAATCGCTCAACCCTTGACTGACTCAATGGAACTTGTGCTGTCAGTGACTGAACTCTGTCACTAATGGTTTCAGATCCAAGCTCAAAACCCAAGGCCCCGATTTTCTACTCTCAGAGTCTGGGCACACTTGTCCCAACTCTGCTGCCCTCCCTCCGTCCCCCAGCACTTCTGCCGTGGTGTGGATGGCCAAACAGGTAGCCCGCCCTAACTTCCTAACTCCTGTCTGATTGAGAATTAGCACCGCTGAGACAGAGGGTCTGCCTGTGGACACCATCTGGGGAGGGTCCTGCTCCAGTCTCTCCATCTCCATAATGGCTGCTTTGGTAACTTAGGAGCCTCTTGGTCCTTGGGGACAACGTTCAGACCCCACAGGGACCCTTGGCTCGGGGTTTTGGGCATTCACAGCTTGTTAACCAGTCTCTCACAGTCCTTGTTTAGGGTGCCAATGACATTTTTTGAGAAGGTAAAATATTCTGGATGCAGAACCAAAACAGTTGATCTGGTCATTGTATCCTAGTCTGGGCCCCAATTTCCGTCCGAATGACCCTACCCATCTCCCTCCCCTCCCACCCCTCCCCTCAAATAATACACCAGGAATAGCCGAAAACTACACACATGCTACGCTGTAAAAATGTGGCGTTAACACTATCGGGAAGAAGGCCGTGGGTTACGGAGATGCTCTTTGAAGACGACAGTATCTTTCTGCTACCCACACGCCTGCTCCTGCAAGTTCTGTCCTTCACAGAAGGCCCTTTGCAGGCCAGCAAAGTGCAGAGCGGCCACGGTGGCCGCTCCCTGCCCGGGGCGGGTGTGCACAGGCTGAGGCAGGGATGGAAATGATACTGGCCCTTCAAAGGACATCTTCCCAAGCCACCTGTGTGGTTTCAGGACAAGCAGAATGCCTTTCCACCCCCTAGAGACCCAGCTGGAGGTGATGGGCTGGTCCTTGGGAGACTCAGTTCTTGTCATCTTTTTTGTCATCATCCTCCGAAGGGTAGGAGTGCCACGTCAGTCGCTCCTCGTAGAAAGAGATGACAACCTGTGGGCACTTGATGTTGGCCTCCTTGGCAGGGACTAGGTCGGCCTCATCAGAGTTCTTCCTGCAGACAAAAGCACAGAAACTCTGAACTACACTGCTGGCGCATGGTGTGGACTGCCTAGGCGGCTTTAGAACCCAGATCCAAGGCCAGGCTCCCGAGGCTGGGAACGTAGCCCCTGTAGCCTTAGTGGCCCTGCAGTCACACGATGCCCAGGAGACTCTGCTCTTATAAATCTCACCAGGGCCGGGGAGATGGCTCGGTGGAATAAGCGCTTCCCTGGCAAACACAAGGGCCTGAGTTCAATCCCTGGTTCCAAAAAAATAAAATAAAATAAATGAATAATCTCACAGATAAGTCTTGCTTTATTAGCTCAGGCTGGCCTTGAACTTGGGCTTCCTGTCTCTGAGGACCTCTGTCAAAAGCTAGGCTGCTGACTCAATTCCACCAGAATTCCCCAAAAAGTTAACAAAACCCCCTCAAGACCCTGGAGGTGAATCCCCTGCCTCAGTACTCAACAGGCACATGACACTTTGGCCAGCTTTCCTCAACTTTTAAAATGTTCTCAAAATTAGAATATCACACACATGCTACCTAAGGGAGTTAGAAGTCAATTCTTAGCTCCTAGTGACCAAGTACAGGGAGCAGTGCAGGACAGGTGCAGATGAATCACAGGTCCCTGACAAGTCACGCCCACACACTCAGACCCTAAGGGGGGCTCAAAGCCCAAAGAATTGACATGGGGTACTTCATGCCTAGTAGAAGCAAAGACCAGGTACAACATGGATGACAGCAACGTGCGGACCTGCAGCCAATGCCCTGAGGTCCCTGGGACCCCTCAGACGTGAGAGTCATTCCTCGGGGCAGGGTGTAGATTTACCTCCAGTCACTCCCTGAGCAGCGGCACATGCACACACTCTCTCTGAAAGGGCTGTAGGGTCACCTCACTGCACATAAGCATCTTTCAGAAATGGACAAGTGCCTGCTCTCCAGAAAGCATCTCTTTTGTGGGTGCTACTGGTAACAGAACCCAGGACTGTGGGAAGCTCAGCACGTGTTCTGCCCTGGGCTATCCTCAAACCGAATAGTGAATGGGGGGGGGGGGGCGGTATCCAGCTCTTCAGTTTTACCTTGAAGCTCTAGTTACATTACCATGTTACCAAGCTGGGTTCCAATTTGTAATCGTCCTGCCTCAGCATCCTAGAATACTGAGATTAAAGGCATGTGCCACTGTGCCTGGCAAAGTCACTTTTACTTTATTTTTTTTGCAGAACTGGGGATTGAACTCAGGTACTTGTGCTTGCCAGGGAAGTGCTTACTCCACTGAGCCATCTCCCTGGCCCTGCAAAGTCACTTTTAAAAGCAAACTTTTCATTAATAACTAACATATGTTTTGGTGTTCTGAGATAAGAGTCTGTGTAGTACACACTGCTCTTGAACTCACTATGTAGCCCAGGCTGGTCTCAAATTCATGGTAATCCTCCTGCCTCAGCCTCTTGTGTCCTGGGATTACAGGTATGCACACTACATCCAGCTGTTAACATTTAATCTTAATTTGTAGACAGCAAAGGAAAGGATGCAATCTTAAGCGATATACAGATAACACACCATAACTCAGATTGGGCACAAGCAGAGACATGCACATTTTAAGAGACATAATAAGAGACATGCTCTTATTTATGAACTCCTCCCTCTTTCCATTTGTAGCTCTTGGAAGAGAGCTTTTTTCAACTACAGGCCAATAATGAGCCAGCTGAAAGAAGGCCAGATGTAGGATGCAGGGCTGATCATGTCATGTGCCTCTGATCTAGCACTTGAGGCGAAGCAGGAAGAATGCCAAGCTTGAGCCCAGCCTGAGCAATTTATGAAACCTTATGTCAAAAAATGTGGATGGGTAGGGAGGGCTGGAGGCATTTCTTAGTGATCCCTGGTAACAATGAAAAACAGAAAAAAAGACTAGGCATGGTGACACATGCATACAGTCCCAGAGCTCAGGAGGCTGAGACAGGAGAACCAATTTGAGTTTGTGCACAGCCTGAACTTCATAGTTCAGGTCAAGGACAGCTTGCACTGCAGAGACTGTTAGAGAAGAAAGGAAAGAGGAAGAGGGAAGGGAGAGGGGAAAGGGGAGGGGGGAGGAGGAGGGAGAAAGAAAATGAGAACAGAGCTAGTGACACAGGTTGCTATAGTTGGACCCAGGGCCTTCTGTAAGTGAGGCAAGCGCTCCATGCTGAGCTACATGGGCTTCCTGAGCTGGGGTTCAACTTGCAACCCTCTGGGCCAGAGGTCACAGGCAGGTGCCATGTTCCAGGGAAAAAGACTACATACAGAGTGGTGTTTCAGAAGGGCCTAGACCTACAAAAGGACAGAGCTGCAAGGGCACTGTTCCTCCACTATAGCCTAGAATCCTTCCCTCCTACATTTATTTACTTTGCGTTTTTCTCTTTGGTGCCGGAGAATGAACAGGGCCTGCCTGAGCTACCCCCTTCCCTTTAGCACCTATATTAAGGGCAACAAGACTTGTTCTAGAGGAGAAAAGGCAGGCACACTTCCACTAGGAAGATAAAGATCCTTTGTGGGCGCAAGGTAGGGAGGTCATGCTGCTTTACAGTCAGATGCCACACAGGTGTGCTGTTTTGGTCACCAACAAAGCACTTGTATGATGGTGGTCTCATAACTGTAACAGAGCTTAAAATTCCTAACACCCAGTGACACTGGTGCAACACTGCTTGGGGACCTGCAGTGACATAGGCAAGCACTGTGCCGTCAGCAGAGGCCCCGCACACAGCCCCTGACAGGACATGGATCTGCTGCACCTTCTTCCTACTGAGACAGAGAGCTCTGTAAAAGTGCATGCCACGACCACGGGGCTGTGCTGAGGCGGCCCTGTGCCACTGGGGTTTGCAGAGAGTCCATTCTACAACGGCAGCACAACGAGGAAACTGCCTAATTATGCCCTTTTCTTTGGAGGTAGTCTTGTCACTTGTGGCTCAGGATGGCAAACTCAAGGCAACCCTTTTGCTTCAGCCTCCTGAGTGCTGGGAGTATAGGCGCATGCCCACACCTGGCTCATAACGTGTCCTCAGATACCGACTGCCCCGTCGTTATGTGGTGTGTACCTGTGTTACTACCACAAGCATTTACAGGTGCAATGGGCAAAAAGCAGGTTTAGAGGACCCACAGTAAAAGGGCCTTGCTGACCCCTGCTGGCTGATCTTGGAATCACAGCATCTACAGAAATGCAAATTCTTTTTTTGGCGGACCTAGGGATTGAACTTAGGCCCTTGAGCTTGACAGGCAAGCATTTATTCAACTGAGCCATCTCCCTGGCCCATAAATTCTTTACTGATTAAGTTTTCAGAAGTTTTGATTCTGGGCCAGCACACTCTTTATTTGGAGGAGGCAGAAGAAGTGGTCTAGTCACATTTCATGTTTTCCTTCACTTAAAGAACTGAAATATGAAATATGATTACATCCCAAAGCCTCTCCATTCTGTTTTTTTCTCCCACATCAAAACAACAACAACAACAACAACAAAAACAGAAGGGCAAAGCTCTTCCAAGCCTGTGGATCCCTAACTGTAACTCATGAGTCCGGGCTGGCAGCCAGGCTAAGGGTCACTAGCAAAGGATTATGCCGTCCTAGACTTTCACACTGGCACATGGCACTCTGAAGGTCCAGCTTTCTCCTCTGCCTGGAACAGAGGAGTAGAAGGAAGACAGCCACACTCACCATTTCATGAGGAACATGAGCTCTCCACTCGAGTCTGTGGCACCAATAATTCGCTCTGGCTCCAAACCCCGGGCAAAGCCTCGTGGCTTCTCCGACTGTGAAAACCAGAGGAGATGATTTATCTTGATAAGCCTGTGACCTAGAACAGAGCCCTGCTGGCATTTGATTCCTGTAAGCTAGTCTTCTGCCAATATACTTCAATATCTGGGCTCCAAAGAACAAGCCTTTTGGTCTGTCCTGTGTGAGAGGGACAGTACCCTGATTAAAACAACTGTTCCCACTCTCTCTCCAACCTCAAAAGACAAGTCATCCAAAGGTACTGAGTAGGAAGCAGCCAGCTCAGTTCTAATGACCAAAACACCAAACTGCTGCCGCTGCTGCCGCCTCCTCCTCCTTGGAGCCATTTGCCTGCCCTTCCTCCTGTCCCCTACACAGGTCACATGTGCCGTGCCTGCACTACAGCCCTGGTCTTTGTGAACTGAAGAACACAGCACCTGATTAGTGGGCTGTGGCTCGAAGGCAGCGGACATTCCAGGCTGGTGAGCACTCCCACCACCGCCTCACCTCTTCTTTCTTCTTCTTTGGTTTGCTCTCTTCTCCCTTATCTTCAGAGTCTGAGTCAGCCTTGCGCTTGCCTCCCTCTGATTTGTCCATCTCATGTGCTGTCTTCTGCGACTGCAGGAACTCAGCGATGAGGTCAGGGCAGTCCAGGTTCTCTTCAGGCTCCCACGTGTTGTCCTCACTGAAAGCGGAGGGCACAGCAGGTCACCCTTCTTGTTTGGAGGGGACAGGGAAGTACGTGTGCTGTGCGTGCACGGTTAATACACCAGCTTAAGGGATGTGGCCTGTGCAGATGTGGCCGAGCATTCCTGGAAGCCGTGGCCATCATGATGCACATGGGTGCACCGCCCCCCCCCACGCAGCACACTGTCCCTAGGTCATTCCCGCCCTCCGCGTGGCAGAGCACAGGCAGCACTTACTCCGAGAAGCCCTTCCACTTGAGCAGGTACTCCACTTTGCCCTTCACCACCCGGCGGTCCAGCACCTTCTCTACCACGTACTCCTCCTCCTCCTCCTCTAGTACCTCCTCCACTTTCTTCTTGTTTTGTTTCTTTCCCATGGTGCCCGCCAGCTTTCTGGTGTGAAGGGTGACGCTGCTGTGGTAGACAGGAGGAAGAGGCATCAGGACATACAGCTGGACAACTGTCTGGATGCTGCCGCAACTGGGCTGCCACAGGTGATTCTCATACTGCATGCTGCTTACAGGAAGCGCTGTGGCAGCTGACTGCTGAAACAGCCAGACACCTTTACTCCTGTGTAGCACTGAAAACATCTGTGCTCAGTTCTTCCAACCAGAAGAGTCCCTGGGAACCCTGTAAAATACTGCATTAAATTGAAGCAGGTACAACAGCACACGCCCCTATCCTAGCACTCAGGAGGCTTGGACCCAGGCCCTTCACACTGAACTACATGCCCAGCCTTTTAATTGTTTTAGATAGGGTCTCATGAACTCAAAAAGTCACCCAGGCTGGCCTGGAACCTGCCATCTCCTGCCTCAGCTGCCCACAGTGCTGGGATGACAAGTGTGTGCCACCAGACACGGCTTAATTTGTTGTCTTGCATGTACCACTGAGATATGATGCACTGTCAGAGCACTCCCGAAAGGATCTTTTTCTTCAGTCTTTCCTGAACGCTAGTAAAAACTTACAAGTCACAATTTAAAAATTGTATTTATTTCATCATTTACTTCCAAGGCTGAGGATTACTCACAAACATGCCAGAATGACTATGAAGAGTCTTTAAACTAGAGCACAATAACTTGGAAAAAGCATTGCTACCACAAATAGGATCTCTGTGGATTTATTTCTGCGGTAGGAGGGATTCAACTTAAGAGCATTGCTATCCGCAGGCCTTATTTTGAGACAGGGTCTCATACTGCAGAGAATGGCTCTGAACTTGCAATCCTCCTGCCCCGGCCTCCTCAGCAGCTAAGATTACAGGCATGAGGGATTTGAGTTAGGCGTGGTAGACACCTGTGATCCCACCACTGGGAGGCTGAGGCAGAAAGATCAGTAATTCCAGGCCTGCCTGGACTTACAGGAAGACCCAGTCTCAAACCAAAACCAAACTACATCAATGGGTTGGGCAACAGCTATACATTTTTCCAATGTTAAATTTTTAGTCCTGCTGAGAATGGTAGTACATGACTAATGCCAGCACCCTGGAAGGGTGAGGCAGGAGAATCATAAGTATATGCTTGCCTGGGTCACTTGGAGAGACTCCATAGGGGCCGGGGAGATGGCTCAGTGGAATAAGCGCTTCTCTGGTAAGCTCAGGGGCCTGAGTTTAATCCCTGGTTCCACAAACAAACAAAAAACAAACTAGGGGTGTAGATCAGTGCCATGGCCCTGGATTCAAGCCTACAAAACACTCGAATCCCCTGAGAACCTATGATCCAACTCTTGACTTACGGCAGGCTCAAAGCCTTCTGGGCACCATTTCGTGTCAGCAGATGGCGCTCTAAGATACAAATAAAATAAAAGTTGACAAAACTGGCCAAAAGGCAGGTGGTAGATATTCTTCTTCTTCTTCTTCTTCCTTTTTTTTTTTCCGGTGGTAAATATTCTAAGACAAAGAATTACTGCGTGGTAGGAGTTGGGACAATACCAATTTGGGGCTAAACTGGTAACTCCTAGCATCCCTGGGGGAGTCTCAGTATAAGTACAACTTTCCTTGGTCCAAGAAGAAAGAAAAGGGAGGGGGGGAAAGGTTGATAAAGAAAGGCAGGGAATGGTGGTGCACACCAGTAATCCCATCAGTTGGGAGGCTGAGGCAGGAGGATTGTTGAGTTGAAGACCAGCCTGGGCTACAAAGTAAGCTCAAGGCTAGCCTAGGAACTGGACAGTAAGACCCTGTCCTTTTTTTAAAAAAATCTTTTATTAAATATTTAAGTATTTATTTGGTACATGGTCTCTCTATGCAGCTCAGACTCACAGTGATCCTCCTGCCTCAGCCTCTCCAGGACTGGGATTATAGGCAACCAAGCCCAGTTTCAGTGGCCAGCATGGCATGGGGCCAGCACAGCATGTGGTATCAGGGATTGAACCTGGATCCTTGTGTTTGCCAGGCAGGTGCTTAGGCTGCCAAGCTATCTCCCCAGACTAAGACCATGTCTTTAATAAACAAAAAAAGTTGATAGGGCAATGGGATGGAGAAGGGGAGAAAGAACTTTTCCTGAAATCCTTAAGAAACAAGCCAGCTGTGGTGGTGCACATCTATAATCTCTATACTCTGGGAGGCTGAAACAGGATTGAAAGTTTGAGTCCAGCCTGTGTCTCAAAATAGGATTTAGGGACAAAGCAGAGGGAAGGCCCTAGGTTCAACTCCACTATAGCAGTCAGTCAGTAAGTCATGCTTCTCTGTTCCAGGTCCTACCCCTGCACTTCACCTATTCATGCTGATAGTACCGAGAATTACTATACTAGTAACAACTGGTTCCTGGGAAGGCTGTGGTAACCTACAAGTATGGTTCTATAGTACACACCTTTTTTGTTATTGTTCTTGGTTTTTTGTTTTTTTTTTTGTCTTTTTGAGACAGGGTCTCGCTATGCAGTTCAGGCTGGCCTTAAGCTCATTTTGTAGCTCAGGTTGGTCTTGAACTCACAACAATCCTCCTGCCTCAGCCTCCTGAGTGCTGGGATTATAGGCATGTGCCACTACGCCTGGCTTGTTCTTGTTTTTTTAGTGTGGACTAAATAGTGAGAGAGTCTTACTATTTAGTCCACACTAGCCTTGAAACTCAAAATCTTCCTGCCACAGTCTCCTAAATGCTGGGATTACAGTTCCACACCAATACACCCAGCTTGGAGCATGCTTTTACAAGATCTTCAACTGTTTTACTCAGGTAAACTTCTCTAGCTGTGGTGGTGAACCTAAGGCCTAGGTGCTGTAGAGGCCTGTCTATATCATGGAAAGCCCTAAAAAGCTCACTATCACTGACTTACGGTTTAACAGTGATGTTGTAGACCTCCTCTAAAATCTAGTTAAGCCCGGCATGGTGGCGCATGCCTGTAATCCCAGCACTTGGGAGGCAGAAGCAGGAGGATTGTTGTGAGTTCGAGACCAGCCTGAGCTGCAAAAGTGAGCTCGAGGCCAGCCTGAACTGCATAGTGAGACCCTGTCTCAAAAAGACAAAAAAAAAAAAAAAAAGAAAAGAAAAGAAAAAAAAATATAGTTAATTAATATGTTAATATAATTTTTACAAAAATAATTATGGAGCCTGCCACATTTCAAGTTCCTAGAAAAAAACTATTTTGCACTAGGAATTGAACTTTTTTTTTTTTACACAATCTTTTAAAACTTAATTGAAATTAAAAGCTGTAGAAATATGAGAATCAAATTCTGGATCTCATGCTAGCCAGGCAGGTGCTATGCCACTGAGCTAAATCTCTGGCCCTGTACTTGGTGGTTTAGTTTACCAAATACTATCAGTAGATTTCTTTTGACCTTTAAAACCACCACCCCTCAAGATAGGCTGATCATGTTTCTGCCTCACAAACAGAACAAGTTTTGATCACTAAATTAATCACCTAAAGTCACACAAATGATAGCCTAGTAGTTCAGTGAGACAACCAGTAAGAAAGGCAAGCAGTCCTGCCCAAACACAGTCAGAAAGCCACAGGGTGAGATCCCTCTGGCCCACAACAGAAAAAGCTTACATTTGTCTGGGAAGCAGATCCACAATAATTTGTCACAGTAAATAAGGAAGAAACTAGTACTGGTTCTCTTTCATTGACTTTTTTTTTTTTTTTTTTGGCGGAGCCAGGGATTGAACTCAGGCCCTTGTGCTTGCCAGGGAAGCATTTATTCCAC
>PVKA01021794.1:0-13111 GCA_004027165.1 Ctenomys sociabilis
ATATAAATATATATATATATATATTTCCCTAAACAAATATAATTATTATCACAAGCATGTATCGATTAACTAAAAAAGTCAAAACTAAATTTAAAAGCTTAACTAAAATATTTAGCTTTATAACAACAACAACAAATCACTAATTCTGGAAGTCCCAAGACTGACTACAATAGTCTCACACCACTAGCTTTGCTATAGATAAAACCTCTTCTTGTGGGTCATGATAATAATGCCTGACCATCATGTTTGGGAATAAAGTTTTTCTCTTACAGAATCCATTGTTTCAGAGCATCACATACTATCCAGTAGGCAAAATAGGCCTGGTTCGGAAACAGCTTCCTTGTCGACTTCAGCCTCTATGCACTGGGACCTTGTATCTTTACTTCCACCATATACTCCATCCCTATCTTAGTGACTTCATTTCAGGGTTCTTTCCAGAGTTACAGTGGAAAAATAACCCACCTGGAAGGGGTAAGGGAACCGCTCAATAATTGAAATCTGCTCCATTTCACTAGATTCTTCACCTCTTCTCTGTAGGGAAAGAAAGTGTAATTATTGGTTGGTTCATTGCTCTTTCCTAGATTTCTGTAGGTAGCTTCAGAATCTAGGGTGGTCCTGGATGATGGGATCATACATTATTTTACCTTACTTTTGAGCTTTGTATGTTTTTCAGCTTCTATGACAAATATGCACTATTCCTTTTTATGTATTTGATACAGAATCTCACTGCACAGCTCAGACTCATAGGATCTCCCTGTTTTCAGCCTCTCAAGCTTCCACACACACATTACAGGTGTGTTCCACCATGCCCAGTCTTTGTGTGGCTCAGCATGCCCAGGGGTTGGGCCAGAGCAGCCTATGGTGTCTGGGATTGAGCCCTGGTCTCTGTGCTTGCCTAAGCAGGTGCTTTGCTGAGCTACCTCACCAGCCCTGCACTCACTACTTGTAATCATGCAAAAAATAAAAATAATATTGTTTTTCAAAATTCAACGAAAAAGTCAGTATGTATTATGTCCTGGAAAAGTTCCAGGAAGTGAGAGGAGAGTAAACAGTGAGATATTAAAGGATCACATTGGCATGGCCTGGAACCATTTAGCTTCCTGCCCACTTCCTGGTTTCACACTCAAGAAGTCCTGTGTGCCACAAGCAGCTGTTCCCCTGTCAAGCTCCTATTCCCTGCTATTTTGCCTTGGAGCCAACTGACTGAAATGTAAGCCAAAACAAACCTCTTCTCCTTAATACAAAGAATCTCATGTGATTTTGAACCCTAGAATTCTGACATCCAGAATTATCTAAGTCTCAAAGTTAGATCACAAATTAAAACACATCATCTCTACCCATTTTGAGAACTTGCTATGGCATTATTTTAAAACCAGTGTTTTAAAGGTTTCTAGGTTAAACGAGATGTTCTAAGTGTGGAAGAAAGATGTTGAGTCTCAGTATAAACAGTCCAAGATAAAGTAAAATGCTTTATGAGGGAACATGACTGTGTTCTGTACTATACAACATCAGCAGTTTATTTGCAAATTTCAAACATTCAAGTTTCTTAATGTCTGCAGCTCCCCCGCTCCAACACTGGTTTCTTCTTACCGGAATCTGTCTTTCAGGAGGAGGATTTTTTTCAGGAACTACTGTTTCAACACAGGTAATCTTCTCAACATCTATTGAACCTTTTTTGCTGCCTCTTCTCTGAAAAAGAGAATGAGTAAGAAAATGGAGAAAGATTACAAGTGATTAAGCAACCACATGATTGCATTTGGTTATCTAATCATTCAACATGATGAAGTGGCACGTATGTGCTACATTAGGGTCTGTCATTTTGAAAAAAAAGAAAAACACTTCCAAATCTATTATTGTAAACTTTGACTACCAAAGGTAGGACAAGTACTATGATAGACTAAATGACTATGTGCACCTTTGTCATTATAAATAAGAAGCAACTTCCAACTGTTGGATTTTGTTTTCCAACAATCATTTAATGAGTACTCACCATTTCTAAGATTCCATAGCAAGACTTCCCCTCTGACCTCTTAGTTCCGTTAAATTTTTGTCCTGGAATGGCTGTAGGCTAGGAAATATTTTGCTCATTTGAATATAGGTCTATTCTATCTCCCTTCTCCTACCTAAAAAGATGTACCTTTCTCCCAAAGAAGGTGTAAGGCCCACCTCTTCAAATCTTTAAACTTCACAACTGAAAGACTTACCCCACGTTCAAAATCATATTCATAGTAGGTAAGTTTGTGCATAGTCAAAAGAAAGAGGCGCTTCTTAAAGTTTAAAGGTGATGTTTTCTTCTTTTGCTGGGAGCGTTTCAGAAAAATGCTTTCCAGTATCACTGCTGCCATTGTCTCTTCTGTGTGAAGCTCACTTGTGTTCTGTTGATAATGAAAGGTTTTGAGGTTCAGCACATTATCCATACCTGTTGTTCCCCCTTAGCCTAGCTATTTAAAATGGAACAAAAATGTGCAAGGCTACTTTAAAAAGCCCCTTCCCTACCTTGACATTCTCCTTCAACAGTCCCCAGACCGGTTAATTTTCAGGTATAAAGATGTTCATTGCACTGGGGGGTGGGGGCTGATTGTACATTGTAAGGTGACAAAAACTGGGTTTGTGTAGAAGGCCGTGGACTGCTTGATATGTTTGCTTATGTATTCCTATGTGCTTGGTAACATCAAGAGACAGCTTTACACTGTTCACCCTTCATGACACATGCACTGTGAACAGTGTAAGCTCTGTGCAGCTGTTGGCCCCTGATATTCCCAGAAGGGATAAAACAGGTGCCAAAACTTCACTGAGGCAAATATTGGACTTTCGGTTCCCAGTTTCCTAGACAGTGACTGTAATTTCTCATACAATGTCCCACTGGGGTCTGTAACCAAGTGGTCTACTAAAGACTTGGAGGCTGCACCTGCAGTTATGGATACACAGTAACTGCCACTCAACTGATTTTTCCCACCACCCACTCACTGAGCTACAAAGGATAAATTTATTTTCAAGTTGAAAGCACAAATGGAGGGAGAAGTGTTTATTTTTGACCTGTTATCCTTTTTCCTTAGATTGGTTCTTTTAGAGATCATCATGCAAAAGGGAAGTAACTATCTTACCAGACTGGATGCCAGGAGTACTCATTTAGCCTTACCAGGTTTACAATACTGCAGAACGAGTCAGGTAAGGTAAAGGAAGTATAGAAAAGCCAAGAAAGTCCCCCAAATCCACCAATATCTTTTCATTTGCATTATTCTGTTTTTTGGTATTTTAGGGAAGGATCTACAGGATGTTCAGGGTCTCACTACCAGATCAGACTCCTAGTGATCCATCCATTTACAGCCTCCCAAGAGCTGGGTTTACAGGCATGCACCACCATACCCAGCCTCAGCTGCCGTCTCAGTGTGCCCCCGGGGCAGGGCCAGCATGGCAGGCCCAGGGATCAAATCCCAGGCCCCTGAGCCTGCTTGCACAAGTTTTAACATGTTGAGCTATTTGGCTGGCCTTTTCATTTGCAGAAAACAATATTTCACTTATTCACCTCAAATTTATGCAAAATATTTTTACTAACACCAAACTTTTATTAAATAAGGTGAAAATAAATACTGTAATAAAAATGGAGTAGTGAGTAAGTAATGAAAAAAATGACCAGCCTTTCTTCAGTGTTTTCCTATGGGGAAGGTGGGATTAAGTTTTAAAACTAAACTCCTTATACTTCTGGTGGTACCATGGAAGCAGAAGAAAGTCAGCAAGTTTTTTTCTATTTGTGAAGCCCATGTTAATACTCACACTAAGAGAGTGCTTTTTTCAGAGCCTGTGGCTATCTACACTGTTATTTTTCTCTTTCCTGTGGTATAGATGTTTCTCATCACACTAAAACGTACAAAATAGATTAGAAGAACACCAGAATGTTCAAACAATAACTTTGTCTTTTGGGTACATATGAATATCACTATCTTCCAGTCATAGATTTGTTAAATGTTTTGTAAATGATCTTCAGAGAAAAACTGAGCAAAGACACAAATCTTTCTGTGTAATGTGCCACACAGTTCTTTTCTCAGTATAGCTAGTCTCAAATAGTCTCTCACAAAAGTGATGAACAGGGAGATGGCTCAGTGGAATAAGTGCTTCCCTGGCAAGCACAAAGGTCTGAGTTCAATCCCTGGTTCTGAAAAAAAAAAAAAAAGTGACAAACAGCAGATTTTCAGTTTCAGCTCAAACTCCAGGGGTTCTTTTTAACATTACAATTGTTCATTTATCCAGAAATAGTGATAATAGCAATAGTAAGTTATTCTCAGGAACTGCTAAATGAAGAAGGTCTCCATAATAATATCACATTTATTTCATGGTGAATTATAATTAGGTACCTTTTTCACAATCATAGACCCAAATAACAAAAAATAAAATAAAACCCCAAAGAAACTTAGCAGCATAAATGTAAAAGCTTCTCAGCAAACCAGGTTCAGGTGTGCATCTCGTAGCTGATTAAAGCACATCCAGCATTTTACCTTTCATTTTGTTGCAGTATCTTGGTGAGGGAACTCCCTGCACAGACCCAGCATCTACTTCAGTCTCGGTCTCTGCTCCTGTTTCCTACAAGACAAATCCTCCTTCTGGATGCTGCCTCTCTGTTTTTTGTCTTTGTTTGAACAAATCCAATTTGTACAAGAGGAAGCCTTCCTTTCTCTCTTAAACGTCTGTGTTAGGGTAGGGTTTAGTGCTGGCCTAAATATGAGTAAGTAGGTATGCCCTTCATTAGCCATCACCCCATAAGTAAAGCGCGAGATGATCTCTACCTCCAGATCACTGAGCTGAAAGATGACTGGGATTTCCATGGGGTTAGATTCCCCTTTTTTGGCTGCTCCTTTTCTGTTATTTCTTATCCAGTCGAAACTCACACGGCCTGAAAATGTGGTAGTTCTTCTTTAGGTATCATTGGTTTGTCAGCCAATAATTTGAAAGTACAGGTGCTCATTTCTATTCTTCTAGAAGGCTGGTAGCTAGCACACAGCTCTGCACAAGAGCAAACAGCTTCTGTGGATAATTATTACGGGAAGGCCCAATGCTCTCCTCTATTGATTTCCACAGTGTGCAGATATGAATTCAACCACAAAGCATTCACAAGAAGGCTTAAGCTACACTTCCCTCATGGGGTAGGAGGTGGGGTGGAAATGGAAGTGGTATGAATGTGTCACACACACAAACACACACACACACACACACACACACACACAGTTGTTTGTATAGAAACAAAGGAGAGGCAGGAAAGAGAATAGAAACAGTTTTTCAATTAAAATAGAGTTTAAGTGTTACAATGTTCTTTTTGTTAGAAGAACAATGCCTGGGTTTTAATTTAGCAACTTTTTGTAGCCTCTCAGCTTTGTATGGAGCAGCAGAATTCAGAAAGAGGAAGCTTATTAATACAGGTTCAGCCATTATGCAAACTACACCATGCCAGGGAATTAATATAAATAGTGCTTGCAAAATCAGTTAGCTAAACCATCATTCGCTGTTATCTTTATTTATAATATTATAAAACATAAGGACAACATCAGAGCAAAATGCAGAAAACTATACTGCTTATGATTGGTCAAAGTCTATGAAATAGACTTTTGTTGACTATTGGTAATTGTGACTTAGCAATAAACAGTTAATAGTACTTCAAATAACTACTTAGCTAAAATATACACAAAATGACATTTTCTTCTATAAACTACTACTTAATTGGCCAGCAAAATTCTGGCCATTCCCCTTCTCTTCATATGGAAAGGAACTCCTGTCTCTCTGCCAAGCATTTTATTTTATGTTTTAAATTAAAAACAAAATTTTTTCTTGTGGCCGGCTCAGCCCACCCTGAGGGTGGGGCTTGCTTGGCATGTGGTATCAGGAATTGAACCTCTGTCCCTGTACTTACCTAAGCTTGCCTAAGCAGGCGCTTTTCACTGCTGAGCTATCTTGCCGGCCCTATCAAGCATTTTGTATGTAGTGATTTATTTATTTATTTGCAGTGCTTAGGATGAAATCTAGCGCTTTGCACGTGCTAGACAAGCACTACACCACTGAGTTATTACCTCTGCCCCTGTTAGGTATTTTATATATGTTACTTCATTGATTCTTTATAACAAACATATGAGGAAAGAGACTTACAGAGAATATGTGATAGTTTTCAACTACACCCAGTTATAGTCCTTGCTGTTTCCATGGTACTTCGTTATTTCTGGAATGATTGTCTTTTTTTTTTTTTCCTTCAAGGAGGTAAGATATCATCCACCTCAGCACCTTGTAATTCCCCAAGGCTGTCATTCTATGATTGCTCAGCAGAAAGGAAACGGTGAAAATGGGGGGAGGGGAATAAAAACAAATTCAGGACCCTGGGGGCACTTTCCTCTGCATATTTCTGCAAGCTAGTGTGTTTTCTATTATCCTTCCCCTTTCCTCTCCTTCTCTCCTCCTTTGTCTCTCTCTCTTTCTCCCTCTCCTTCCCCTCAAAGGCTCCCTCAATTCTCTCATTCTCAAGGCAGCCATGAACTTGCTATATAGTGCAAGCTTGCATGGAACTTGAGATTTTACCTCACCCTCTTGGGTGCTGGGATCACAGTCATTCACCCCCATGCCCAGCTCCTTTTCCTTCTTTATGTCCTTCCCCTGAAGGAGTTTCTGTCTTACTGATAGATTCCTAGTGTTACTTGATGTTTTCTTTCCAGGATGTTGTTTCACAGTTAGTGGAATGAAAGCAAAGTTTAAATGAGGCAGGGGAGATAGCTCAGTGGAATAAGCACTTCCCTGGCAAGTGCAAGGGCCTGAGTTCAATCCCCGGTTCTGAAAAAAAAAAAAAATAAAAATAAAAAAAAAAAATAAAAATAAATGAGGCACACCCTTTTTCTATCTCTATCTCTAGGGTTGTTAGAGGTTTCTGTAAATGTAAAACTTGAGTTGAATAATGTTCTTGCATATTACATAATATTTCCAATAGAAAGTAGAGAGAACATCATCAAACATTATAGTCATGTGCTCACCACTTAGTTCTAAGAAATCTTAACATGCTTTAACTGCATTAAGTATTTTTGTTTTGTTTTTGTTTGTTCTAGACAGTCTTACTCTGTAGTCCAGGCTCAACTTGAACTTAGTATATAGCCCGGGCTGGTCTTGAACTCACAGCAATGCTCCTTCCCCAGCATCTCAAATACTAGAATTATAGGCAGAGTCACTACCTCCAGTCTGCATCAGGTTCTTTTCTAGGAATAAAATATCAATAGAGCTAACCCCCTCAAAGCTATTCATGTACTCTGCAATCATTTTTAAAACACTGGAGATTGAACCTGGATCCTCATGCTTGCCAGGCAAGCTCTTAGACTGCTGAGCTATCTCCCCAGCCCTGTATTCTACAATCTTAATGTCCTCTCTGTTTAGAAGTTACTGATCACTTGTATTAGTGTTCATAATACCTAGGTATGTTTATTTTTTTTTATTTTTTGTATTTAGGACCAGAGTACAGGGTCTCACTGCGTAGATCAGACTTGTAGTGATCCTCCTGTTTACGGCCTCCCAAATGCTAGGATTACAGGTACACACCACCACACTCAGTCTCAATCACCCTTTCAGCATGCCCCGGAGTGGGGCTGGCAGAGCAGGCCAGAGGATCGAACTCCTGGCCCCTGGGTCTGCCTAAGCAGATGCTTCAGTCCACTGAGCTATTTGGCCAGCTCCTCTGTTTTTTACGTTATTACTGAAAATGTAGGTATATAACATGATGTGTAGTATTGGTTTGCTGTTTTAAATTTTTACATATGCTATGTATTCTCTACTCATTTGCCTTTTTTTTCCTCAATGTAATATTTCACAATTTATTTATCTTGGCAATTCTAGTTCATGCATTTTAGTTCTTTCTCTTTTTTTTGTATTTTAGGGAAGAGACTACAGGCTGTTCAGGGTCTCACTACTAGATCAGACTTATAGTGATCCTCCTGTTTACAGCCTCCCAAAAGCTGGGATTACAGGCACATGCCACCACGCCCAGTCTCAGTTGCAGGCTCAGGGTGCCTTGGGGGTGGGGCCAGCATGGCAGGCCTGGGGATTGAACCCCTGGCCCCTGTGCCTGCTTGCAGGCACTTTAATGAGCTAAGCTATTTGGTCAGCCTCTTTAGTTCATTTTTATGTATATATTTTATTTGGTGAATATTGACCAATTTATGTCTCAAGTCTCCTGTTAATATGTAAATTGTTTTCAATGATAAAAATGGCTTCTGTGAACATTCTTTTACATGTGATTATAGTTTTTAATTTCAGAACAAATAACTGAGAATAGCACTTCGTGATATTCTTTGTTCCCTGTTGGCTCTTTTTTCCTTCTACTTTACTACCAAATTCAGCAGAATTACTAAAAGTTCCACAATGGAGGATATTGTTAACTGGCTAAATAAGGCCTGCACTAAAGTCTTTTGTCAGCCCAATGATGCATACCTCAGGTTCTGGTTGAGATTTTGAATAAGAACTCTTTTGCCTTGGAACCAGAAGAAGAGTCTTTAAAATATAATTACAGAAACAAAGCAACCTAATTAATCATATTAAATTCCCAAGAAGCTCTGTTCAGAATCTAGTGAAACTTAATGATTTTATGGTAAGCTTCATTATCAGAACTGCAGGTAACCACATTTGTAGTGAAGACTTCCAGCCAAAATCGGTTCTCTGGCTGCAGTCTAACCAGGGGAATGCTAATCTGCTGTATTCATTCCCGTGGAGTTTGAAGGCTCTGGTTCTCTCCATAGCAATTCATGTGTAAGTGCTCTACATTTCTTTCTGTGGTTTGAGAGCATTCTAGGTTGCAGCGATTCATCCTCCCTTCCATTTGCCCTAGAGACAACAGCTTCTAGGCAAGTGATGGTGGAAGGAGAGCCAGACACTGGATCTGCAAGCTTATAGTCATTGTCAAATTAGTAGTAATGCCTTCAGTATTGGCCTGTAACCGTAAGGGTGGCTTCCAGGGTGCCCCTTGTGTGCCCTTTGTGCATTCCCTTCCAATGAGATGTTCTTGCCTCTGGTTTAAATAGCTTATTTATTTTCCCATACTCATTAGAGAAAAATGTTTTAGATACAGAATACTGAGAAGAAAAAACATTGCTGGATGTGGTAGTGTACTCCTATAATCCCAGAATTTGGGAGGCTGAGATGGGAGGATCATTGAAAATTTGAGGCTAATCTGGGCTACATTGTGAGTTCAAGGCTAATAATATTGCAAGACCCTTTATGGTCTCATAAACCAATTAATTAATTAATAGAATCAATTAGGGGCTGGGGAGATGGTTCAGTAGAATAAGCACTTTCCTGGCAAGTGCAAGGACCTGAGTTCAATCCCTGGTTCCACACACACACACACACACACAAAGAAAGAATCAATTAAAGCTTTTTACTTGGGTTGGGTGTATTAATATTTGACATATTTGCTTCTATTTTTATGCATTTTTATCATCTTTGAGATTATATTTCATATACTGCTTATAGTTTTCTTATTTTTCTAACATACAGCTATTCAATGTATTTCTTCTAAGAAAGATGTAAAGCTCTTGTTTAATATTATTCCTTGTTTTTTGATATTGTTAGGATCTCTGTATGAACATTTTTGCTGAGTCAAAGTCTATGGATTTTGATATATTGCCAAAATAATCTCTAGAGACACTGAGCCATTTGCTGATCCTTACAGTTTTTGATTCTCCTTTCCTCACATAGCTAGCTTTTTCTGCTCCATTTATCATAATTTTGACTCTGTTTTTATTATAGGCTAGCCATCTGTTCTTATTTTAACTAAATTAGTGATCTTGAACATCAGTATGTTCCAACCTCCAACTCGTTTAAAATTTTTTTGAAATAGGATCTGGGTAGCTCAGGTTGACCTCAAATTCATGGTAATCCTCCTGCCTCTGCCTCTTGAGTACTGGAATTGTAGATGTACACCACCACAGCCAGTTCGTCTAAAATTCAACTTCTCTTGACTTTCTAGAATTTCTTTCTTGAGCTAAAAGACTACTAGACTATGAGCTAACAGACTATTTTTATCTTAAGTAGGCAGGACAGTGGGAACTTCTTTTCAAGGTTAAAAAAAAAAATGATAACCCTAAGAGGATCTGGAGAGGGCTTTCAAAGTGCTGGGAAGAAAGCCTGGAATTAAAGTTTTTAAATTTGTAATGCTCTCAGTCACTGCTCATGAATCTCCATAGAAACTGAAAGTCACACGTGGCTCAATTGTTTCAAGGTCCTCAGAGTAGTTTGTCCCTCCCCTCCCCCTCTCCATGGCTTCATGCGTAACGAACCAGCTTTGGAGTGAAAGAGATCAAAATCTTTTATTTTCTGTACTGAGTATTGGACCCAGAGCCTTCATATAGAGTTACATCAACAACCCATTTTCATTTTTATTTATTTTTAGGTACTCTGGATTGAACTCAGGGTTTACCAGGCAGGTGCTTAAGCCGCTGAGCTATTTTTCACTGTGAGACAATGTCTTGTTAAGTTGCTAATTGTGTAGGCTGGGCTAGATCTCAGGATGCTCTTGCTTCAGCCTCCCAGACGGCTTGAATCACGAGTATGAGCTACTAGGCCCAGCTTCTCTAGGTTCTTACTGAGCACTGCCTCACTGAAAATTCTATCTAGATCTCCCATCTTTTCTGGGTTTAGCAATCACATCTCAGCATCACTGAGGGCAAAACAGCAAATATCTGATGATTCTTTGGAAAGGACCCACACTTTGGTTTTCAAAAATTATGTCTTCCCCTCACACCCAAGTGACTTCCTGGTAGAGTGTAGTCCACTGAAAGGAAACTCTATAGGAAATTTGCTTGAATGGAAATAACAAATCATAGTGATAATTTAAAGCTGTAACAATACCTCTGAAGTGGATGGAAAGTTACACTAGCTTTACTTTAAAAGTTTACAAAGGATTCTAAATGAAAACATCAATAGCTACAAGCAACAAGAATTTGGACTTTAACACAGGTAACTAATTAAAATTGAATATGAAAGAGGTCAGAACAGAGCACAGAGGAAAAGCTCTTAAGGTTACTGTTGATATGTAACATTTTAGGCTTTCATGAGTACTGGCATTTTGTGGCTTATTTGGTGTGTGACATTGTTTTATCAAATAACTGACACTCCAGAGAGGCTGCAGCACTTTTGCTTCAGTGACTTGGCATGCAAAATGAGGGAAACAGCAGAACTAATAAATAAATAAAAGGAAACGGTCTCTGAGCTCTGTAGACACCCTTTCTAGTCCTCCCCTGGGTTTTACTGATGCCTTGCCTCTAGAAATGCAAGAAATGAACAGAGACTTTAGTTTAAAGAGCTCGGTTGCAGAAAAATTAGAAGTCTGGTAACTCTTCTAAGAATGACTTGATCAGGGTCAGCCGTTCCTTTTGTTCTAAATATCATCCTGTTTTGCTGTAGGTAGCCCCTATAAGAACACTAGCAGGTCTTAGGCAAACTAAAATAATAGCAAATGCTACAATATAGTCACTTAGCACCATCCAAGTCCTGTGTTAACTGGTGTACATTCATGTACACATTAACTATTCATGAAAGGTATTGTGTGCAGGATAGGAGAAAAGGAAAAAGAGCTGGAGAAGAAAGGGGTAAAATAAATTCATTGTACTATAATCTACCAGTTACTTATTAAGTGCTCTGTGCCAGAGGATATAGTAATGAACAAAACAGTGTAAAAAAGGGGAGGATACAGGTTTTAAAAACGGAGAGGAGGAGGAGAGAGGGGACACACGTAAAAGAAAGAGAAGAGGAGGAGGAGAGAGGAAATGAAAGGAGAAATAATGAAGACAAGAGAAAAGTAAGCCATGCACATGGTGGCGATCGTAAGAGGAGAAAGTACAGCAGAACCTCTGGGGTTGGCCACATTGCCTGGGCGGAGGCAGAGGCCACTTTCTTTTGGCCTCTTATCTTACCCATTATTACCAAGAGGTTGGCGTAGCTTCCATGTAATCCCTGCAACTAGCCTGCTCTGATGCTGGCCTGATGCAAGATAGCACAGGTATGCCACAGCATAGTGTCACTGGGGCCTTTCCCCAGGTCAAACCGCCTATTGTGGCATGTGAGCTTTTATACCATTTGCTCAGATAAGCTGCCTCCTAGAATTTCTTCTTCTGAGGGCTTCACTGACACAATTATACATTCAAGGAATATTTGACTTGAGAGTCTACTTTTACCCTAGGGCCCTGAAGTACTTCTTTTCCACCAAGTGTTACCGAGTTGTCTCTTTCCAATAGTTGTTACCTGCTCATTCACTGCAGGTCTCTTTTTGTCTTCCTGTTTCCCTCATATCCTCCCTCAGAAAGGATCTTTATAGGCCCCCTGATCACTTCAGGGTCTGGTCAAACCTTGTACCGATGACATTCCCACCCTCAACAATCTATGACATTAGCCACGCTTTCTGTCTGGCCTTTACCAATCCCAAGAGAGATAAATGTTGTTGCCTCCCATTCCCTGTCTTGCCCCAAACTCACCTCAGTCCTGATTTACTGCAGGTAGCTTCTCAGATGCATTGAGATGCCAGGACTTGGAAGGTGGGACTCGTTTTCTGAAGACACTGGCCCTGGACACATATTCTTACAGTCCGGAGAGGAAGGACAGTCTGAACAAACCCCACCCTTTCACAGCCACTTAGTTCCCTTTTTTTGTTTCCTGGCTTAAAACCAATGTCTTTTTTTTTCTTCTTCTCAGCAGCATGGTATCTGGTTCCCTGCTGCTGTCCTTATTCCACCCCCCAACTGTCCCCGCCCCTCATTTGCTTGGGACCTTTGACATTACTATCTTGAGAACAGCTCTGAAAGTTTTCTTATCATTATGGGGGTCACTGAGACTCTGAATGGGACTGGGTTGAACAGACAGGTTGTCAGTCTGCCTGCCCCAGAGTAAAGGAACAATATACTTAAAATGGCTATAGGAATACAGTGAGAAGTGACAGGTTCTTGCTGGAACAGAGAGAATGCCAAAGAGGAATGTCTTTAGAGTTTCCTGTTCTTTGAGGCAGGGAAGACTCAGGGTCAAACAATTAAATTTAAGAATGAATGCCGGGTGTGGTGGCACATGCCTGTAATCCCAGCCCTCGGGAGGCTGAGGCAGGAGGATTGTT
>PVKA01021794.1:13211-38204 GCA_004027165.1 Ctenomys sociabilis
AAAAAAAAAAAAAAAAAAAAAAAAAAAAAAAAAAAAAAAAAAAAAAAAAAAAAAAAAAAAAAAAAAAAAAAAAAAAAAAAAAAAAAAAAAAAAAAAAAAAAAAAAAAAAAAAAAAAAAAAAAAAAAGAATGAAGGACAGAGACTATTCACAAAGGGACCCCAAAGTACACAACCCAACAGATGTAGAGACAAGACTTCCCCTGCTGAGTCATTTTCTAAGAAAGCATTCTTTCTACAGATAAAAATGCCAGAATGTAAGCCCACACAAAGACTTACGCCTTCCTTATTTTCTGTGAATGTCAATTTTCTCCATTTAAGGCTCAAAAGTGGCCTATGTACAGTTTTCTTTTTAATTCTGTAAAGCAGTAAACCATAATAGGTGTTTCACTGTGGATGAGCCCTCTGCAGCCTCCTAGTGTGTGTTCTTGCTGTCATCTTCTCCCAGAGGATTCTCTGAGGAAACACAGGTAGAATGCTGCAGTCCATGATGGTGGCCAAGCCACTGGTGACTGATCTTCTTGCCCACCTGATTCATGGGCACACCCATGTTTTCTTGCCTTGAGGCTCTGTACCTTAATACAGACACATTCCAGGTTCCATAAATCTGTTGGATTTTTTTAAGGTAACAGTATTTTTTAAAAATGTGTTTACAAGATGGTAGAGCAATTAATACATCTACATAAAATAGATGGAAGCAAGGGTTATATGGATCTCCCTACATTACTGACAAGCTATGGACTTTCACTAGCCAGTCACTGTGCCAAAGTTAGCACAACCATTCCTTTCCCTTGTTTTCTTCAGCGAAGTACTGTTTGTTGTCACATGCCCCGCTCATCTCAAGGTCCATCTTGGGGCTGAGCTGGGAGTTGATAGGGACACAGTGGGCGATCTAGAAAGAGAGGTGGAAAAGGGAAAGGGCAAAGTGAATGTAGTCTCGTCTTCACTCTCTGTTCATGACTGCTCCCTAACAGTACTCATCCATAATAGTGGATGCACTAAAATAGTGTAAATGAAATCACCGAATGTCACCCTCAAGAGATCCCCAGTGTTCTGTATGGTTCAGTTCTTCGTGCTATCCTGTTCAACATTTCTATTAATGACCTTTGAGGAAAATAAGGAAAGTAGCCTAGCTAATCTGCAAGCAGTGCAAGACTGTATGAGGTACTCTGGATGACTGAAACAAGGAAATTAGTGTGACTCCAGGTGAAAGTGGGCAGGCAGTACCATTCGTAAAAATTGTTCAGTGATTTCCAGAGCTGAGAGTAACCAAGAAAAAGGCCATGCCAATAATATGGTCACCAGAATGATAAGAAGATAGAAACTGCATCATGCACATGAAAGTATATGGAATAGGAAATCATCACGTGAAGCGAAATAAACCAGGCTCAGAAAGACAAGTATCACCTAATATATGGAATCTGCAAAAAGTGACATGAAGTAGGGGGAGATTGCTATTAGGAGACAAGTAATAAGGGGAAAGCAAGGGGGGGAATTAAAGGAAGGGTAATAGGATGTATGTATTCAAAATATATGCATATATGAAAATACTTCAAGAGTCAAATATTTTGTAAAATTAAAGCACTAAGAAAATGTGTTATAAAAAGAATGAAAAGAAGTAAAACATCTAAAAGTGGACCTGTTACTTACTTTGCAATATCAGACCACACCTAGTACTCTGGTCTGAGTGCCTTTAATTCTGAGTGCCTCATTTTAGGGGAAATGAATAAGCAGTAGCAGTTCCAAAACAGAGACCAGGACTGGTATATAAATCTTCAGGCATAAGATGTGTGAGTTCTGGGTTTTTCATGCACAGCACGGTGACTGCAGTTAATAATACTATATTGTTTACTTGAAATTTGGCAAGAGAAGATTTATGTTCTCATCCCCCCTCAGAATAACTATGGGCATATGTGATGGACATATTAATTTTGACATATATAATTATATACATGCATATCATATGTATATCAAGTCTTCATATTGTATACACTGAATATATGTAATTTTTCAATTAAATTTTAAAACAAGCTGGCTGTGGTGGTGCACACCTATAATTCTAGCACTCTGGGAGGCTGACAAAGGAGAATCACAAGTCCAAACCCAGCCTGCAAAACTTCGCTACTTAGTGAGACTCTCAAAATTTAAAAACAAAGAAAAGAGCTGGGGCTGTAACTCAGTGTTAAGGTCCTGGGTTTAATCTCCAATACTGAAAAAAAAGCAAAAACACACCTAACAATAACAAAACCCAAGCAATGTCACATGCAGGATGACAGAAGAAAGTCTGATGGGTGTAGAAGGGCCATATTTGCTATCTCCATATTTTTGGGTTAGTAACACAAAAAGCCTTTAACTTTCTAGATCAGTGAGATTGCTTAAGAGAGTTTGAACAGAGAAAAATGCTGTGAGACTTCAGGCTGGCAGTCTGGCAAAGAAACTTTTAGAAAATATATTACATAGTGGTACATGTTTTCATTGTCTTAATACCGCAGACCATACAACAACAACAAAGGGGGTGATCAGAGAGCCAGCTCAGGACCCATGGGTATTCTTAGAGCATTATAAAAGCAGGGTACTCCAGGCTGACATAGTTCCTTAGCTCTAATTTCTTAGACTCCTGATAGTGCACGTACTTCTGGCTCCCAGCTCAGTTATTTCCTCACCCTTCTCTAGCCTGTAGATTCCGTTTCCCCTGTGTGATATAGTGGTTAAGTTCAAGCCACATTCCAGCCAAAAGACAACCAACTGTGTGACTTCACATAAGTGAGTTTAACATCTTTCATGTTTAATTCCTTCACATGTTGGCTAAAAGTGGTATGTGGGTCCTGGGGGTGTTGTTAGGTTTAAAAGAAGTTGCTTGTTAGTGGGTTAGAACCATATGTCATTATTGTTAGCTATTACAATTAGCAGGCCACAACAGCAGTGTTTTATAATGGGAAAGGAACCCAGGCTGAATTGGTGGTGTGAGCCTTTAATCCCAGTTACTCAGTAGGCTGTGGTGAGGGCAAATGGTGAGTAGAAGGTCACCTTGAGAAATATATTATCTGAAATATACTTTTCTGAAAACAAAACAGAACTAAAAAACACCTTCTGAAATCAGACTACTTAGGTTTGTGTCTTGGATCTACCAAATACTTTTGACATTAGGCAAATAATTTAACATCCCACACCCTCAATTACCTCATCTATTAAATGAGAGTAGTAATGCTATCTATATCCTAGAATTACTGGTAGAGCACATTTATTTATTTTAATTTATTTATTTGTATTTTAACTTGAAGAGTGAAAAATAGAAGCAAAAACAAATAGAAAAAATGACATAAATAGGGTAACATATAATGATACATTTGTTACAGATTTTCAAAACATGGATAGCTAAATATTAAAATAAAACAATCCAACACAGATCAGCTATCCACAGTAGAAGCAGGTTACTCACAGAAGCTGTTGATTTGAGCCATTCACAGCTCAGTATATTAATATGACTTTATATACTTCCATTTTATACTTTTCTGCTGGATGGTTAAGACCCAGTTAAAGCAAGATCTATATAACAATAAATGTAACTTTTGTATCAGATGAGGTCAGTTAGGACCCTGTACCACACTTTGTAGATCCCTTGTGTCAGCCTTGTGGATGAGTCACGGCCATTGCTTGAACAGTTTGCTCTCTGTGGAAGCCTGAGAGAAAGTTTTCTCTCCATGTGACTCTCCTTAGGTACACTATACATCATCGATCGCATTCCTCTGTGGCCACATAATCTCCTTGATCAGAAAATTTGGGGCACAGCTGAGTTCCATGATGTTACAGTACAGGTTCCCTACATCCTGAGTCTTCACTGACCTTGAAAGGCTAGGGCCAAAATGTTGGCTGGCCTTGCAGGCTTTCTTTTTTCTCCAATTTTTTGATCTGCAAACTTAGGTAGTTAACCCTCCAGAAGAGAAGTTTATTATTATTCTGCAACATATGCAGTTCAGTTTACCCACACTATTAGTCTAAATATCAGAAATCATAGGCATAACATGGAACATGTATTTTTCCATCAAGTATTGAAATACTAAACTCTAAGTCCATACAGAATATGAAGAAGAAAAAAATTTTAAAAATAGGAATGAACACTTACATATACATATTTAGAAATCTATCCATATACAGCATTGTAGCATTGTAGCAGGACTAGCTTGTGACATTTTTTTTTGTCTTATTCTTCATTTACTACCCTTTCAAAAAGGGGCAGTATACTAATAGCCGGTATGCCATGACAAGAAATACATATTCAGAAGACCAGAATGACAGGCCTTTGGAGCATGACCCTTCTATTACACTTTGTTAAATTCAGTGCAGTTGCTTGGTTTACAGGTATCAGAATATATACTTAGTCAGGGTGAGAATCCTACCCCTTAACTACTAGTTTCAAAAATCTGAAGTTTCTCAGGATCATTGTCTAGATCTACATACATCTAGTGTGTATAAATGAATGGTCTTGCCTCTGTCGTGTTTCTCAACGTTTCTCCTTGCTCTCTTCTCATTGTCCAATCCTCAATTTCTTGTTTTCCTTTTAATTGTGTTATACATTTCTATTTGCAGTTCTTCTTTTGAGTTATACTAGGGAGACTATACGATATTTGTACATGTGGGTCTGGTTTATTTTGCTTATAAGTATGTCTTCAAGTGGCATCCACTTACATATGAAGGTTTTGAGTTTATCATTCTTTACAGCTGAGTAATACTCCACTGTATAAAAATACCCCATATTTTTCAACCATTCCTCATGTGACGGGCATCTTGTTTGTTTCCAAGATTTGGTTATCACAGATTTGGTAGAGCACATTTAATATTTTTTAAGCATAAACATTTTATTATTTATTATTTCTTTTTTTTTTTTTTGCACAACCTGGGATTGAACTCAGGCCCTTGAGCTTGCCAGCAAAGCGCTTATTGTACTGAGCTATCTCCCCGCCCCAGTAGAGCAAATTTAAAGCTCAGCACTCCTCAGCCTCTGTCTACAGGTTTGTCCCCCCCATTTACCCCAGCAGTACTAGGGGAGTCAACCAAGGACCCTCACACTGAGCTACATCCTAAATTAGACAAGGTCTCACTAAGTCATAAGTTACCTAGGGTAGGCTTGAACTGGTGATCACCCTGACTCATGGTTCCCATAGTACTGGAATTACAAGTGTGTGTTACCAGTCGCAGTTTGCTGGACTGCCACGAAGCCCAGTACATGCCTGTTGCCAAGTAGGAAAGGGAGGGGAGGAGCTGCTGGTCATGTTCTCTCCTGGCTGGATGATTGCTGTTGCAAGCTGAACAACTGCACTGCAACTTCTCAGAACCTTACACATCCAACTCGCCCAGCACAAAAGGTGCAGCTTTAGTGTAAACATTGATCCTTTTCTTCAAAGTATTCAGTCCATTATTGTACATTACTGAGCATATTGTGTCCCTCCACTAGAACAGTGCCTGACACAGAACAGACATTGGATAAACATTTGTCGAATGGACCATCTGACCCCGTGATAACTAAACTGGAGCAGCTGCCTCCCTCAAAGTGGTCACTGAACCAGCAGTTTACTGCGAAGGAGGTTCCCAGTGACCATGCGGTGGGCCAGGATGGAGGGTCCCTCTACTCCATAATACTTCCAGCTTTTCTCCGAAACAGCAAAGCCAAGAATATGCTAAGGGCGCTGCTCCCTTTACGTAACGCCACTAAGCTACTACGTAGGCGGGTCGGCCAATAGTTCTGAGCTCTTGTAACAAAAACTTGCGAAGGCGAAGGTCCTCTCAGCCACTGGAGGGCACAAGCCACGGAACAGGATGGCTTCAGGCTGCGCCAACCATCTCCCTGTACAGTTCCGCTTCCTGCCCGGCCTCTTTCTTTTCTCGCTGGTAGAGCGCCTGCAAGCATGGTAGGTCGTCAGTAATACCCAGTTTAATCTTTATCCCGCCCTCATGACCGGTGAGCTCAGGCCCCAGCGTGCCTGACCACAGCAAAGAAATCTAATATTGTCAGAATTGACACCCCAAGGGATCGGGACCCGAAGTCAGGGAGCACATAGGTACACCTGTGGATGGGGTTAGAGCTCGCGCTCTGGGGCCGACGGATAACGCTGGGTTTGAAGCGCCGTTGTCTGGGACCACGTTTTAGTTAGAATTATGGAGTCGAGTCGTGAGATCCTCAGCTTCACCAGCCATTGTATTCTGATAAACCTACGTGTTGTGAACTGTTTCTACTAGGTGAACGTTCCCAAAACCCGACGAACTTTCTGTAAGAAGTGTGGCAAGCATCAATCCCATAAAGTGACACAGTACAAGAAAGGAAAGGATTCCTTATATGCTCAGGGTAAGATGGCTTCATTGCAACGTGGTTTTGGTATGGTATTTGTGAAATGTATCAAGAGCATATTATTTTTAGGTTTCCTTCTCAGTACTGGTGCTTAAATCCTTTGCGCTGATCTACATATATCTCCAGCCCCTTGAATTTGGCTCCTGCTTCAGGCTCCCCAAGTGCTTGGAAGGTTTTGTTGTTTTTCTTAACCTTCAGCTGGGAAACCCTAGATGAAACCCATCAATACTTCATGTGTATTGTGATTTGTGATCTTAATTATATCAACAAATAACACCTTCCCTCCAGGAAAGCGGCGGTATGACAGGAAACAGAGTGGCTATGGTGGACAGACTAAGCCGATTTTCCGGAAGAAGGTTAGTGGTGGTTACTAATTGATAACAGTTCCTTGGGTACGTTCTTACTGTGGTAATGGCCTCAGACTTGTCATCTCTGGTCCACACATGTCACTAGTGTTAATTTCAGCGAAGTTCCTGCAGGCTGTGGTGATAGGTTGTGCTGCTGGGAGTACAGCCCACAACTTCTCTATAGTCTACAGGAGAGTACTTTTTCCCCCCTTTTCTGAAGAGCCAAAAGTAATGTTTTCTCCCTGTCTATGAACTTAAGTTTTATTTCCTCAGTAAATCCTTGGATTTGTTGTTTTATTATGTTTATGTCCTTACCATTTGGTTGCAGATGAATTTGAACTGAGGGTACAACTCAGTGGTCCAGTGATTGCCTAGCATAGGGAAGGACCAGCATGTCATTCCAGGCCCTGCAAAAAAAGATTGTTACTTGGCCTAGGGATGTACCTTGGCTGTAGTGATTGCTTGACATGTATAAGGCAAGTAGTTAGTACATTGCTTGGACCAGGGCATTCATTCCCACTAGTGTTTCTTAGCACTTTATTCTTGTTTAGTGTCAGAAAATGCTAGAGTAACTGCATTTAAAGTACAGTTTTTATTTTAAAAAGACCTTTTCACATCTGTAACTTCAGAAGGTAGAACATGTTTGGCTTTCTGTAAAACTGGAGACTAGCAGAATTCTGGCTGAAGGGGTAGGTTTAAAAAGTTGGTTATTATTGAAGAGCATAACTTGAATGTCTTAGTTGCAAATTACTTTTTCAGTCAGGTTTTATTGGTACATTTTAGATGTACATACTCAGTATAACTTGAATTGTTAGCTCACTTTTTGATTGTGGGAAATACTAAATTGCAGATTTGAAAGGCCATAAGTACAAGCAAGTATGATGAAAGTCTAATTTAGCTGTACCTCTCTAGGATGTTATTTCCTTTATATAGCTAAAATCTTGTGACAGCTACCAATTGCAAAGCTTTAAGTAACACTGAACTAACAAGTCTTGGTTTTTTGAGCTAGGCTCTTACTATGTAATTCAAACTGCCCTTTACTATGTGTGGCACAGGCTGGCCTGACAGGTAGGAGCAACCTTCCTGCCTCAGCCTTCCAAGTACTGCGATTACAGTCATGAACCACCGCGGGTGGTATTGCTTAAGGAAGTGATTTTGTTTTGATTTTTTCACAGGCCAAAACTACAAAGAAGATTGTCCTGAGGCTTGAGTGTGTTGAGCCCAATTGCAGGTCTAAGAGAATGCTGGCTATTAAGAGATGTAAGCATTTTGAACTGGGAGGAGATAAGAAAAGAAAGGTATGAGTTTGTTTCTTACCGCTTTATTGTCTAAGAGTCAGGTTACATAGCACCTTTCTGAAATGTTTGGCAATAGTCTTGATCCAAAACTCAAAATTTTTGAGTGTCAATATAAGTATCATGTGGATATTCAAAAAGTTTCAGAAAATAGGAAAGGAAGAGTAAAGAGATTGCCTTAATTCAATATGGTGATCTTATAAAATACAAACCTCAACTTTTTTTTCTTTCTGTTACAGGGCCAAGTGATCCAGTTTTAACTTTTCATGTTTTTTTATTGTGAAGACAATAAAATCTTGCTGTGTTCACTTCATTGATTGTACTTTTTGTTGTTTGGGAAGGAATAAGCTAGAGACATCAGCATAATTTCTCATGGGAAATTCATGCTTCATGGTTTAGTGTTTCTGGATCACATCAAATGTGGTAATTTGATACCTTAAACCCATGAGCTGTTATGGGGATCCAGTTTGCTATTAATAAGTTAGTTGGTTATATTAGCTAAGTGACACATTTCAGGATAATGGGGACAGGTCAGTAATACACCCATAGTGACTAAAGTATATTAAGAATTAATAACCTACTGCTATTTAAGAACTTTGATAAGGAAATTTGGCTGTATTTTCCAGCTAGAAACACATAATATGTAATAGATAATCTTAAGGCTTACATAACCCCTTTTCTGTTTTTAAATGAGAACATCTTCCAGTGTGTAGAGTGCCCCAAAGAATCTTTATTTGCAGTACTGGGGCTCAAACTCAGGACCTTGTGCTTGCTAAGCAGGCTTAAATTACATGTTCTTATACTTTACACTCTTACTGATATTGAGTTCTTCATATTTTGGCAGCAAAACTAGGGTAAAGTGAATTCGCTGTACATATTTTCATAACTGGAGGTGCATCTCAACAAGGTAGAGCAGTTTTCCAAACTATATCTTTTTCTTTTTTTATTTTAAAGAGGAAAACTAAAAGAACAAGTACAAAGACAATAACAGCAACATAAAATAGTAAAGAAATGGTACAGAATTTCAAAACAATAGATTAACTGGTTCTATTACATACTGTTAATCAAATGTGTTGCTGAGATATAGGCACACAAGATTCATCAAACAGTTAAAATGTTAACTCTTACAATAAACCTTATTTTTTCCTTGTCCTTTGTAATTTATTTAAAGAGTATAGAAGTAATAGATAAGCTGGGGATATAGCTCAGAGGCAAAAGTGCCTGCTTGGCAAGTGCCAGGTCCAAAGTTCTATCCCCTAGTTCTATGCTATAGTAATAATAAGTCACTAGAGATGATACAAATTTAAAAAAAACAGAATTAAAGATATTCAAGTATGGTTACATTGCACACTGTTGGCTTCAATTTAGTTGCTCAGGCTTCAGATAATGGCATATAAAATTGGTCAAAATATTTTAAAACATCAACTGCTACCTTCAAGAAACTGATAGAAATTAGTACAACCTTAGCTATCCTGTCTATATACTTATATTATTTTCCCCCTTTTTTCCCATTTTCACCTTTCCTTCATTTCCACTGTTTATTTCTTATGTTCAGTTTCCTTCTATTTATGTTTGTTGTACTTTTCAAATTGTATTCTTCAGATTCTTATGCTATGGAGACAATACAATGTTTACACATGTGGGTCTGATTTATCTCACTTATGAGTATAGTCTCTGGTTGCATCCATCCATTTGCCTATAAAGGTAAATGGTAAACTCCATTTATAGCTGAGTAACGCTCCACTGCATAAAAATACCACATCTTTGTTATCCATTCCTCAGATGATAGGCATTTGTGTTGTTTTCATGATTTAATTATCACAAATTGTGCTGTTACAAACAAGGGTACACATATATTGCTGTGGTATGATTTCAGTTTGTATATGGACAAGTACAAGTTTAGTGATTTTTTTTCTGAGACATACATAGTCATAGTCTTGGCTGGCTTCAAACTCAGTGATCCCACTGTCTTGGTCTCCCCAGTGCTGGGATTATAGGCATGTGCTGCCATACCTGGTTTAGGTTTATTAATAATCTTATCATAGCTTATGAACTCAGTACATATTGAGTTCAAATTTCTGTAAAGACTGGTAATTGCACTTTTGTGCTTTAGAGGGACCTTCTGGGCAGATGTGGTAGCTCAGGCCTATAATCCCAGCACTTGGGAGGATAAGGTAGGAGGTCTGCAATGAGTTTGAGGCCAGCCTGCACTATAATGTGAGACTACCTCAAAAAACTGTTAGACTAGATAGGCCTTTTGGTACTCATTTGTTCATTCAAGATGGGTGTGATTTGTATACTTTTTAAATACTTTCAGCTCATGAGGAGAATGGTGTTTGGTTATAGATTAGTTCTCAGGAAAAATAAGGAATTAAAGAGTCTCTTGATTACATGGTAGCATATGCCAGCAACTTCAACACTGGGAGGCTGAGGCAGGAGATCAAACTTTAATCCAGTCTGGGTAATTTGGGCCCTACGTGGAAAAAAAAAACCTGCTGCTAAAGGTCTGTGAAGGCCCTGGTTTTAATTACTACTATTAAAAGTTCCTTTTTATTTGTCTGTATATGAATACCCTAGTTTGAAAAATAACTGCCTCATTTAAGGTAAGACAATTAATTTTAAGGAGAGTGTGGAGAGGGCTGGGGATATAGCTCAGTGGTGCAGCACAGGCCCCTGACTGAATTTGATTCCCAGTACCAAAAATACAAAACTTTTAAAAGGATGAGTTAGCATTTGTATCTCAGGTTATAATGTATCTAGTTATTCTTGGGGAGAGTAGTCCTTTGTTAGAAACAATACACAACTTGGGATTTAACAACATTTCTGCCCTACATCCAAGGAAACGGTCATTCTTTCTTTGCATAAATATTGTAAATAGCCACCCAAGTCCCTCAGTTTACACCAAGTAAACACATGCTTTGGGCAAATATTAAAGTCAAAGTGAATATCTTGCCTATCCGTTACAGTGCCTGGCATAGAAAATACCGAATAAATTGCAGCTATTATTTCTTAGAACAGTAGTTTCAAATGACTTCCAAACTACTGTCCTTATACCTTTAGATGTAGCATTTGTATTGTTGAGACAGGGTCTCACTATGTAGTGCAGGATGGCCTTGAACTCATAGCAATCGTTCTGCCTCAGTGCTGGGATTACAGGTGTGTACCACCAAACCCAGTTTAGTAGGAGTGTTTTTTTTTTTTTTTTTTTTTGGTGTTTCTAAGACAGGGTCTCATAATGCAATTCAGGCTGGTCTTGAACTTGCACTGATCCTCCTGCATCAGCCTCCGAAGTATAGATACAGGTTTTAGAAGTTCCAACTTGGGACTCAGGAATAGCAAACCAGAGACCCTGGTTTCCATCATTAGCACTCCAAAAAGCAACTTACAAAGCCAGGAAATTTTACTTAAAGGAATCTAGCTTCTTAACTGGGACATGGGTGAAGATTATAAGCAGGAAGTGGGGTAGTAACAATGGCAAAAAGTACACATCCAGAAGTACATTTACTTGTTTTGAACCATTTTCGATGCATCTAGCAAAAACAAAGCAGTGCCTGTGGGATTTACTTGAGTTTTTAAGTCTGAAGTCCACTCATAGAAGCCCAGTTCCTTTTTCACAGGAAGGAGCTGAGTAATGAAGCATCCAGGGTTACAGGCCACTCCATGACCCAGGAAAATAACTGTGATAGTGTAAGAATAAGGTCCACCAATTTCCTGCAGATTTCTTATAGCTACAGCCCAAGCTAAATTTGAGAGAGGTCGTTCCCACACCTCAATGTCATCTTCCTGAAAAACCAAGAAAATATGCATGAATATTTGCTAATTAGCAATAAGCTAAGCTGCCTTGCTGCTCTGGCATTCAGTCTTTCCAGAATCAAACACTTAAAGGAAACGAAACAAGTTATATTCTAGTACATTTTGGAAATAATTGTAGCAGGAAGCCTTATTACTACTGAGTACAGCACAGAAGGACAAAAACCAAAGATTCTCAATGTATCAGTCCTGTGCTCTTAGACAAAAGATTTAGACTTAAGACAAACTTGGTACTTGGGCATAAAAGCCACTTTAAAATATACACCTAAACCCATTCATGGGTGTGTAGGCTTGTGATCCCAGCACTGAGAGGCTGAGGTAGGATTACAAATCCAAAATCAAGCCAGCATGGGCAATTTAGCTAGACCCTGTCTCTTAAAAAAGAAACAAACAAGGGAAAACAGTTCAGTGTAAAGGTCCTAGTCTTTTCCTCAACCCACCCAAGATAAACACTTGGACTAAATGTAAACCAGAGGTAGGACAACATGTTCCTAGCATATATTCTCCCACAGAACATTATTTCCCATACCTTTCTAAGGCGGTACCCCTGCTTGCCCAAGGGATCTTGATTGATGGCAATCACATCTTTGTTCTGAAGTAGATCTTTGGCTTGAGAGCTGATCTGTCGGAGGTCATTGGACATGAGTAAAGGAGCTGCCATGATGGCCCAGAGGGCCATCTGAGTTACTTGCTGATCCCAGCTGAGGCCAAAGTTACCAATCACTAACTAGAACACAATGAAATAAATGAGAAAAGATGAAACACTTAAATACCTGGATGACCCATAGCAGCCACCTTCCATAGGACCCTGCTCCGTATACTCTTGCAAAAAATCTGATCCCAGGAACTTTACCTGTATTTACCCTGAATGTCAAAGAAGAAATAGGTCTGTGACATGTTCTTTGAAAAGGAAGGCTGAGCTTCTTACCATGTCTGGGTCATTCCAACCCCCTGGTCCAGCGACATCAACAATCGTCTCCTGGTTAAAAGATGTCCAGTCCAGGATACGCTTTATACTTTGCCAAGAATCAGAAATATCATCAAAATTTCTCCAGTGATTGCAGTATTGTCGGACTTTTGTGTAATTGGGCTGTGAAAACAGGACTCTTGTTTACTTTATAATATTCTTGTGAGAGAAAATGGTCTAATTTAAAGGAGTCCACTGGAAGGCTTTAGTGTACAGATTGAAAGTCTTCATGAGGAAGACTTAAATACTAGGAAGGAACCTTATTTTAAAAAATTTGCTTTTAAAATGGGCCATATAATTTAAAATCCTTAAAGTCTCCTTAGTACTGTTTATGCTTGAAATTTACCAAATTGTATATTATGGAAGATTTTAATTTGTTTTACCAGTCAATGTATTTTCAAGCTTTTCTAAAGTGAACATGTATTACTTTTAAAATAAAAAATGATCTCCTTTTATGTTTTGAGACAGGATCTGGTATATAGTTCAGCCTACTCTTGAATTTACTGTGTAGCCCAAGCTGGCCTCAGATTCATAGTGAGCCTGCTGTCTCAACCTCCCAAGTGCTGGGATTACAGGCGTGTGCCACCATGCATAGCTAATAAAATGACTAAGTAAAAACAGCTGGAAAATTATATAGAATTTCATCAAACATGGTGAGATCTGACTATATTATTCATATAAGTATGTATATAAATAATTTCTTAATGGAATGAATAAAGAAAATAACAAGTTCCAATCCATAAATAATTATTTAAGACAACACTTACCATATGCTAGGGATACAAGGATAAAGTCAGATAAGGTATGTGCCCTCATGCATTTATATTCTACATATCAAATATTCCATATAGTGCTAAGCTCTTAGAAGGAAATTAAAATGAGCTAATGTGATAAAGAATGAATGGAAAGCTACTTTAAGAGAATGTAGCATGTAGTCTGAGACTTAATAGCTGACCCTTTGAATATCTTGGGTGAAGAAGGTTCCCTGGAGACAACCAAAAGCATATGTAAGAATGATAGTGGTGTTCAAGGGACAGAAAAAAACACTGTAGTGAAACAATAAGTCCAGAGGCACACCAGAGGCAGCTAAGGGTCAGATAAGTTGAGTTTGATTTTATTCCAAGTGCAATGGGAAGCCAGTTAAGAACTTAGATAGGGGAGTGACAAAATGCCACTGACATTTTAGCAAGATAATTTGGTGCTGCTTGGAAAATTGATGGGGGTCAGGGAAAGAATTGAAGTAGATCACGCTGTTACAGCAGTCTAGGTGAGAGATAAGACCAGCTTGTAAGGCCAGAGTCATGCAGTGGAGATGGAAAGAAGTGCACTGATTCAAGATATTTGGAGATGAGAAGGATTGCTGATGCATGAATAATGAGAAAAAGGAAAGAATCAAAGATGACTTGCTAGGTGGTGGTAGCTGAGAAGCTAATAATTACAGCAGTGTTAAAAAGTGGCTGGGCTTTGATGGAGAACTTTGCCTCTTTAGTTGTCATGTTCTGAAAATCAGGTCCTGGGCTCACTAGCTCACCTTATGAAAGGGCGGCAGATATAAAGGCCACTCACAGGAGTATACAATGCTTCTGCCAGTCCTGTTCAAGGCCAAGGACATGTATGTATAACCTGCATGAGGAAACAATGGGTAAAATAAGGAAAGGAAGGGAATTTCCATTTGGGGCTGTATATATGAGGTCTCTGGAAAGGTCCATATTTACATTTTAAATCAGTTCCAGGGACAGGGCATGTTTTACCTATAAATTGAATGTAGTATCTTCCAGACTTCCTGGGACTGTTGTGAGGAGGTAGCACCATAGATGCTTTGTATGTTGAGGCAAAGCAAGAATAAAGATGATTTTCTCTGACTATATGACCTCCTGGACTTTTTTGTAAGTGATATTATAAAGAGTTACTAATTGGAATGAATTCTTAGAGCCATCCTGCATTAAAAGTACACAGTATTAGCCATGGTTAGGCATGCATGATTTCCACACACACGAATAAGAGAATGAATGAACAAACTGAAAGAAAAGGGGTAGGAGTTCTGGCACATCGAGAATTATCTCCAATACTGTGAGTATTTGAAATCTGAAGATTAGGTCTTTGGATACTTATCTACCTTGATCTCAAAGTTATTCCCTTTGCTTGTGGCTAAATCTGTCAATTGAAACATACCATTTTCCAAATGCTCTATACTGTCACAGTAACAACCATCAAATTTTAGCAGGTCTACTCCCCAGTCAGCAAAAGTCTGAGCATCAAGGTCATAGTATCCAAAACTTCCAGGAAAGCCAGCACAGGTTTTATTTCCAACATCTGCATAAATCCCTAGTTTCAGCCCTTTGCTATGAACCTGAAATAAGAAGAAAAAGTTACTAAAACCCAAGGACAATCATGAATAAACAGAATCACTCCATCCTAGGGGCAGAGATAAGTGTGTTTCACTGGTATTGGGAACCTTTTTTCAGGATACCTCATTTTTATTTTCTAGATGACTGCTGGGAGAAAAAGAACAAACCCCCAATTTTGCCAAGTTTAAACTATATCGGTGAGCTATAGCACAACCCTGAAGACAATGTCATCAGCTTCTCTAATATTCTTGATGGGATAATGGATGATTTATTTTAAAAAAGGACTCCTTCAGAAAAATTTAGTTAGGTTCTCTGAGCCTTCTTTTTATCTGAGCCTTGACTATCTGTCCTAGAAAACTGTTTGAGCAAGCATCATGCTAAGTTAGGCCTTTTACCTTGATGTCTCCTTTTAGTAATGTTGCATCTGACCTCCTCAATCTGCCCTTGGATATAAATATTTGTC
Source organism: Ctenomys sociabilis (assembly GCA_004027165.1). Taxonomy (NCBI): domain Eukaryota; kingdom Metazoa; phylum Chordata; class Mammalia; order Rodentia; family Ctenomyidae; genus Ctenomys; species Ctenomys sociabilis. The sequence goes on from PVKA01021794.1 coordinate 28,782, forward strand.
TTCATTGCATTTAGATTTGCATATGACTTTAGCGCAATAGTACTGAATAAAATCTATCTACATCACCATTAGCTAGTGTTAGGCCCCATTTCTCTTCAGTAATCTCCAGAATAGTATCATTCTCTTCTAAAATTATAGTTTACAACTGAACTGCAATTGCTGTCCAAAGATTATATGTGAACATATGCACACATATGAAAAGAATAAAGTTCCTTTTCCTTCTCAGAAAATTCAATGGTTTTATCAAAAGGAGACCTTGCAAGAACTATTGCAAAATGTGTATGCTGATGGGACAAAAATTCCACTGGGTAGGACTTAACAATTCAATGTTCAGTTAACAACAGTCACCCTTAGATCAACAGTCAATTTGTCATAAGGACAGCCAATCAATAAGAAAAGTCTTTGCAGACCCATAGGATTAGAAAAAGTAAATCTAAGTTATGATAAACCTTTTAGAGTTTTCTCTGACACACATGTGCCACAGATTCACCACCACTGATCTATAAACTCACATAATTAGCTAAGCGGCGGATCCCACCAGGAAAGCGTTGAGGGTCGGCCTGAAGTCTGCCCTGTGAATCTCTTTGGGGAGCCATCCAACAGTCATCAATGCACAGGTACTCATAGCCTGCATCTTTCCAGCCATCTGAGACCATGAGCTCTGCCATCTGCATGAAGAGCGTCTCACTGAAACAGAAATTCCCACAAATCATTGTAATTCTTTAGATGAATGCTTAGGTATTCCTATTAGGTACCTTCAGTGGTCATGGATTGTAAAATCTAGTCATACTGTGGTAGTAATGCCAAGCAGCACAAGAAAATGAAATGCTATTTTCCCGACTTTTCTTATCTTCTCGCCTACCTCTTAATACTTCCACCCTAAGAATTTCAAATTGGGGACGAGGGATGTAGCTCAGCAGTAAAGAACTTGCCCAGTATGGGCAAGGTGCAGGGTTTCATCTCCAGCACTATAATAGGAAGAATAAAAAATCTCCAAACACAGTAGGAATGACATACACATGAGGAACCTGAAAGGTTAGGAGAACAAGACAAGTTCAGTAAAGAACAAAGTTAATGTAATTAACAGCTTCTTTCTTTTAGATATCATTAGTATCCTATTTAGACAAAAATTATCCCATTCATAGCTAAGTCTTACAAAGAGCCTCAATCAATGGCTAAATAGATAAAGAAAATGCTTTTATGTGCAGTGAGTACTATTCTGTCATAAAGAAGGACTAACCTGAGATATCTTTTAGGTAAACTGTCACACCTTGAGAACATAATTTTGGGGCCAGGGAGATGGCTTGGTGGAATAAGCACTTCCCTGGCAAGTGCAAGGGCCTGAGTTCAATTCCTGGTTCCACAAAAAAAAAAAAAAAAAAAAAGAACAAAAGAACATAATTTTAAGTGAAATAAATCAGACACACGTGTTTAAATGTCTTATGGTTTCTCTTGTGAGAAACCTAGGGAAAATAAGGGCCTAAATGGATGAAGATATTGTGAAAGAGAAATAAAGCATTCAAATGGGAAGGTGAAGAAGGGAAGGAGAGGCAGGGAGGAAACAGAGATTAAAAAATAAATAATGGAAGAAAAACAATGAAAATAAAGTTTTATAAAGGGAGAGGGGGGTTGGAGGAGATAGCTCAGTAGAATAAGCACTTGCCTGGCAAGCACAAGGTCCTGAGTTCAATCCCCAGTTCTGCCAAAAAAAAAAAGGAAGAAAAAAACAGGGAGAGAGGAAAAAAGACTGAAGGGAAAGAAGGGGAATGAGAAAAAAAGATGTGTCATGTATATGTACAAATTCCCTATGATGAATGTGATCATTATGTATGTGAAAAGTATACCAACAGAATCCATTTTAAAAATTTCATTTACCAGAGTAACTGAAAAAACATAAAAACTTCAGCTATCTAAAGATAAATGTAAGATACATGGAGAGTCCATATGTTAAAACTATGATACCCTTAAATGGAGAAAAAAGCATTTTGTTTTGGTTAAGAAATACAGAATGGAGGATATAGCTTTGTACTATAGCACTGGGCTGGCTTTCATGAGACCATGGGTTAAATCAGTACCACAAAAAAGAAAACTGACTATGCCAAGCATAGTGGTGCACACCTCTAATCCCAGTACTGTGGAAGCTAAGGTAAGAGGATTACCCTGTTTTGAGGTAAAAGTGGGGAATATAATAAGTTCAAGGCCAGCTTAAACTATAGCTTAAACTAAAACTCAACATTTTAGGCCTGCAGATATAGCTCAGTGGTATTTGCTCTGGATCCAAACTTCAGCACCACACACACATACACATTCTCTCTCTCTCTCTTTCTCTCTCTCTCCCCCTCCCTCCCGCCCTCCCCTCCCTGTCTCTCAAAATGCTAAGACACAGGGGCTGGGGGTTTGAACCTATCCTGCTGTGCTGGCCCTACCCTGGGGGGCACACTGAGACCATGACTGAGACTGGGCATGGTGGTGTGCACCTGTAATTCTATTGTTTGGGAGGCTGAAAAACAGGAAGGATCACTCCATGTCTTACCTGTGTAGTGAGACCCTGTAGACCCTGAACTAAGCACATAAAAAATGCAAACTTCCAGTAGTCCTTATGAAACCCTGTATATTTATTAAATATTTAATAAAACAAATCCCAAATTTTCAAGCAACTGATGAAAAGATTGATCAAAGATTAAATGTGTATGTTCTATATATAAAGGAGGGCTGGCCAGATAGCTCAGCAGTTTAAAGCACCTGCTTAGACAGACCCAGGGGCCAGAGCTTTGATCCCTGGCCAGTCATTCTGGCCCCACCTCCAGGGCACACTGAGATGGTGATTGAACCTGGGCATGGTGGTGCGAGCTTGCAATCCCAGTGCTTGGGAAGCTGAAAACAGGAGAATCAATACTCTCCCGATCTGTGTAGAGAGACACTGTAGACCCTGTCCTAAATACATAAAAAATAAATAAATAAATGACAAAGGAAGCTAGTATAGCTTAGCATTAGAATACAAAAATACATGGACTCCAAGACAAAGTTCTGATAGAGATCCATCCATCTGATGGCCATGGGATTTTGTATCCTGCAAAAATGCTAAACTGAGTTACCTGTTTTTTCTTTAATTGTAAAAACTCAAGTTTACCTTCCCTCTGAGGAATTCAGGTTCTGTCTAACACTGAATTCCAGATTTGTACATCTGTGCTGCACAAAATTAAAAAAAAATTTTGAGGCAGGATTTTGCTGTGTTGCCCAGGTTAGCCTGCAATATACATGTGATCCTCCTGCCTTGCCCTCTAGGATAGCTGGGGTACAGGTGTGTGCCACTATGCTGTTTTTGTCTTTCCTTTTAACCTCATGTATGATTTCTTTGTTTACAGACCCCAATGCTAAAAATCATAAATGAAAGAATTGATGTTAATTACATAAGTATCAAAACCAACATATAGCAAAAATTACCTGTGTTTGCAACATATTAAAAACAAACAAAACAACCCTAGAGATTCCAATTGAATAGGAGGCTGACACAAAGGGTAATCGATAAAAGAATCAACTATGCAAAGAGCCAGTTTACACAAGAAAAGATATTCCACCTTGTCAGTTTGTAATCAAAGAATGTAAATAACTTGGTATGGGGCACAGCTCAGATGCAGAGAATTTGCCGAGCCTGTATGAGGCCCTGTGTTGATCCCTGGCACCAAACCAAGGCAAACATACAAACTAAAAGCCCAATGCAAGTAATAAAACTTACAAGGCTGCAGTGTTGGCCAACTTCAGGGGAAATGGCATGGTATCCTTACAAATTGTTGGGAGAGTATATTTGTAAAATCTTTGGGAAGGATAGTTTGAGATGTATTAAATGAGCACATTTTAGTGTTCTAAGGAAAGAATCAGTTAAGAGTCAGATGGAGAAAATCTTAGATCTAAGAAATCTGAGATCTAGAAAAGGTTAACAATCACTGGTAGCTATCAAAAGGTAACTGCTTAAATAAATTTTGATAAATGCACATATCAGGGCACCTGAGTCTTGTGGTTAAGCACTCATGACATAAACGTATTATGTTTATGGAAAATAATGAAGAAAAATATTTTCAATTACATAGAAAAAACTGCAAGGTCATGGATGAACATTTTAATCATGATTGTTTAATGGGTGGTGAAATGGGGGAATCTTAATTTTCATTATTCTGTTTTACTATCTACATTTTTGCAACCACTATTCATTAGTTTTATAGCCAAACAAAAGATAATCACCACTTAAAAGAATAAAAGGAAATCCACAGTGAACAGCTGCAACACACTGTACCCCAGGGTCACAATAGACTTAGCCTGAAACTTGGCCAATTTTGTTATGTGTGACCAATATCCTGATGTTATGTGAAGACGTATATACAAGGGCAAATTATGAATAAAGACACATTACTATGGCTTTAGTGGGAATTTACATTACTTTAATGGGAATTCCTCATGGTGGGCTATCTTAGGTTTATCAACAATATCTACTAGCCATTCTTAACCTTTTCTAGATTGCAGATTTCTTTGAGAATTCGAAGGTAAAGATATTTAAAGTATTTCTACAGAAAATACATATACTCACACTTTCAGAACATTTATTCATGCGTGCGGAGAAACTAAGCATGCATTTTACTAATTGAGGAGGCAGACACCGTTCTTTGTGATTTAAATAGGTTTAGCTCATTCAAAACTCACCTGTGGGAGATAGGAATCATTCTATAAGTTTTTCCGATTCAGCTCCCTGATGTGAAAAAGATGTTATCTCAATTTACAGTCCAGGATTGTAAGGATTAGATAGGTTGATTACCTGTAATCCAGTCACAAGTCTCATTTTGACGTGTTAAAATTCCGCCAGATCAACCTTCCAGTGGGTTGGGAGGGTGGTAGAATTGAGGGAAATATCAAACACTTGGGGGTCTCTCTAACTCGCTCCACTTACAGTCAAGGAACTCATGACCCAAAAAGGAGAAGAAATGACATGAATCTTAGTTCTCCATCCCTTCCATTCACTGTAGCTGTGCTTATGGCTAGCTCAGGCTGAGGGCCCAGCAAAAGCTCCCAAGAGGGGTAGGAATGGTACCTGAAGGTAAATGAAGTCTTTCTAACCGGGCTATCAGCAGAGAGAGATAGGAAGTAAAGCAGGTGCGGCTGACTGGACACCTACTCCTGGAAGGGTCAAACGGAGAAAGTTTAAGGCTAGTCCCATTTCAGAGAGCAGTTTTCTGGGGAATAAAAAAAAAAAAAAAAAAAAAAAAAAAACAGAAATAGTTGGGGAGCTCACTCCCGGAATCAAGCATTCCAGCTAAAAGCCTCCATTTCCTTACACACCCAAACCGACGGAAAAGTCCAAGGAAGGGGCCATCTAATGTCTTGATACCTGATGCAGGAATCCGGCTCTTCCTGGCAGTTAAGGTTGCACATGAAACGTTCCCAATGCAGCCAGCCCATGGTAGGCGTCCTCGCTAAGCCATTATTCAGTGCCCTGGCCCCAAAGTCTCCGCAGAGAACTAGGGCGAGGAAGCAAAGCATAGGCACAGAATCCGGACGCTGATCTCCGTTCCTAAGCTTCATGACCTGCGTGATTACACAAAGGAGATTTCTGCCACTAACTTGGGCTTTTAAGTTTAGCCTTCGGGACCAATCATCTCCGAGATATTAAATAATGACGTTATTTCTCAGTTAAATGAACGGTTAACAGCGGCCTACCAATGATCAATCACGTAAGACGCAACACCGACCAATCATACTCTTCATTTCTTGACTTTAGCCCGCCCTAGTTTCAGGCTAGAAGGAAATGCAGCACTTTAGAGTTCCCGAGTTTAAGCCGCGAATTACTCACGTGACCGAGATCTCACATGACGTAGGCGATCACGTGATCGATCGCTTACGTGAGCAGAAGTAGTTCTGGTCGTCGCCTACCGTCTCGCTATAGCCATTTGAGGGAAGAAAGAGGAAAATTCCCCGGTATCTTTAGAGGTTGGTGTGTGGGTGGGAACTGGGAGACCAGGGTTGGTGATAATGAAGACAAGTGTGGGTTCCTCGGGCTGCCTCCGCCTTTTTCGTTTACTGTTTCCCCTCCCCCCCCGCTTCCGTCCCCCTCCCCCTCTCGCTCCCCTTCGTCTCTGTGCAGCGAAGCCGCCTTTGCTAAGCCTGGTGGGGAAATGGTGGACGTTCGTGACTGTGAGTATATGAGTGTGTGTGCGCGTGCGCGCGCGTGTTTGTCTGTCTGCCCGTCTGAGCCACTCTCACGGACCCTAAAGGGGACTGACTGTATGGTGAAAAATGTGTGAAAAGAATTAGGAAAAACATTAAAACCCGTGGTCTGAGTGCAGGTCCAGCCATTCAGGCACTCAGTCTGTGTTGCCTGATTGTGTGACTGTCGGGAAAGGCCCCAAGTGAATTATCAGTAGAGTCGCATCTAGGTAAACGCTGCGTGACTTCCAGAGGCCCAGTAAATGTTTTCTACTTGGGAATTTGATTAACGTTTGTTTTTCTGCGTACAACAGTAATAGACATGTTGAATATGATCATTCAAAAATTACCATATACTTTAAAAATTTTGAAGACATGTAATTTATCCCTACTCAACTTTTTGTCGTTAGTTTTAAAAATATTTGTATTGTAATACACATAAATACACAGATTCTTAACTCTCGTATGGGATACTGGTTTCTACTTAAGGGGACAGAGTTTTTGTTGGTTTGCTTAGGAGATGTAAGGAAGCACCTCTTGGTCACTACAGAGGGACTATTAAGCATTAGAATGATGCAAGAGTCATCATCATCCAGGGATGATGTGTCACTGAGACCTAAGGATAGTTTGTAGGAAAACTGTTAACCACCGCAGGGGTAGGCATCCATTAAACAATTTGTAAACGTTTGAATTCGGTCCTCAGTGTGATTTTATGGCGGCTATTCACTTTTTACTTTGAGTCCCAGTGTTCCCAAACTACGTTGGATAAGCCACCCACGTACAAAATTGGAATGTTTTATAATAATAGACTATATCCCATAAAAGCAAATACTTTAATTTGTTGCTTTTTTGTTGAAATAAAGTTATTCTTTTTGTGGAAAATTAAGACTGCACAAATAGTTGAAAAAATAAAATGTAAAAAGCTATAAACCTACTATTCAGAGTAACGAGTTTTAACGTGACATATTCTCCATGCATATGATTTTCTAACGTTATTTATGTTCCAACACAGTTTAAAGAATCTGTATGGAAGTATGTAGAATAAAAAATTGAAAGTCTTCATTCCCTCTACCCTCCAGTTCTGTTTTTAAAAACGTTTGTATTATATACCTCAGGATTGTCTTTTACATATTTACTAACATGCTTATATTTTAATACAAATAAGATCACAGTATATATAAAATTCTTTCATTTAGTGTGTTTTGGAAATTTATCTAGGTCAGAGCAGGCAGAGCACTTTTTTAGATGACTGCATAGCATCCCATTTTAAGGATGTTATAATTTATTCAACCATCCTCCTGTTGATAGCTGTTTAGGTTTCTGATTTTCTACCATTACAGTGTTGTAATAAGTATTCCTGTTGAGCAGATTCCTAGAAAGAATTCTGGCAAGGTCAAAGGGCATGGAGATACATAGTTGAGATTATATTATAAAGAAACTATTTTTGGACCACTTATTATAAATCATTTCTCATGTTAAATATTTTATGGCTTTTTATTATATGTACAATACTATATTTTTCTTAATAAAATAACTTTCAAAGAAGATGCAGCTCCATAATCCTGGGCTGAACTTAAAAATTACTTTTAAGGCATAATCTGAAGTGAATATACTGTCAAAAGGTGTGATTAATACCATATTGTTTTCCAGAATACTTTATAATATCTAGTCACTACTCCAGTATTGTATTAGTTTGTGAACTCTGAGTATATTGACGTATTGGCACTGTTTAATTTCCACTATTTTGATGAGTAAAAAAAATAGCTAATTAATTTTGGCTTTAACTTGCATTTCCAATGATTGTTGAGGTTTGAATGTTTCCCAGACACCTCTCCTGTATCCTCTTACATTTAATCTGTTATGAAGTGCAGATTTTCCTTTTTTTGTATAGATCACATATTTCTTCCCCTTTTTATTGTTTTCTTAGTGAATCCCTTACCATATTTCTAAGAGGCTCTTCTAACTATTGCTCACTGCACTTAGAACCCCGTTTCTTTAAGTGCCACGCTGTTAATGCCTGGGTGATGCAACTAAAAGTGTCCTGATGATAGATAGCACTTTGGATCTCATCTCTTGTTGGCCTTACTTCTTGTTTACTCCCTTCTATTTTGTTTCATCAAAAATTTAAAATTTTGTTGATGATCTCTGAAGGAGTTCATCTATTTTATTTAACCATCCTGCCACCAACTGATAGAATTGACCAACTAATTCCTCTTTATGCTATCCTTACCCACTGCAGGAAGATCTATCATAGCAGGTATAAGGTGTATTTGCATTTACATCTTTAGTGAAGACACACAGTGCCCTGTAGGACTGTAAGCCTTCAGTTTGTTGATTTTTGTGTGCCAGAGGTGAGCATTGGGGCTGCCACCTAAAAACGTTTGAATATGTGAGTTCCCAATAATGTCTTTTTTGAGTTTCTGACTTAGGCCTTAATATTTCCTTGATTTTATTGACTTGTACATATATTTATATGATGTTGATGTATTTGTTGCAGGTATCTTCTCATGTGTTTTAATTATGTTTAACCCTTTGATCTAGGGCTGGGGAGATAGCTCAGTGGAATAAGTAATTGTCCGGCAAGTGCAAGGTCCTGAGTTTGATCCCTGATATCACCAAAAATAAATCCTTTGATCTAATAAAGTTTTTTATTTTTATTTAATTGTGTATAGCTATATTTTGTTTGTTGATATCTTTCATTGGGTTTGTTGGTATTAATCTTTTAGGTCTTTCATTTATTGTCTATGTATATACATAGTCAGAACAGAAAACTTAGAACATACAGAAATGTCCAAAGGGAAGAACATCCTCTGAAACAAAAAGTTTTCAGAATTCTACCACCTTTAATGATACCTCATACAATAATATGTATTGAATAATAATTGAATGAAAGAGTTAAAGATTTGGTATAGTCTTTTTCTTTATATGATGTACTTTTTAAGAGCTACTAGTATTGACTTCTGCAGTTTGCTTTTTTCTTTTACTATATTGTGAACATTTTCCCCCAACAATAGTCTCCTGATTATTTTTTCAGCCACATCAAAATTCCATTGAGCCAAGCGTGCCATCAAGAGCCCAACAGTCACCATGATGCTGAGCACAGAAGGCAGGGAGGGGTTCGTGGTGAAGGTCAGGGGCCTACCCTGGTCCTGCTCAGCTGATGAAGTGATGCGCTTCTTCTCTGATTGCAAAATCCAGAACGGCACTTCAGGTATTCGTTTCATCTACACC
>PVKA01021795.1:0-38099 GCA_004027165.1 Ctenomys sociabilis
GTTCCTTCATGAGGAGGCGGCGTTGATGGTCTTCTGCAATATCTGCTGCACGAAGGAAGGCTTGGAAACTGGCTACCAATGCACCCTTCCTGTGAGTTCAGGACCCCCAGCAGCAAGGTTACCTCCAGTCTGTCTTGAAACTTTGCATGCAATAGATAACGATGCCCCTTCTGGATGACAACAGTGCATTAGTCATGGCTTGACACACCCAGCGTTCTGGCCCCTGTGAGTCTCCATGACCAGCTGGGTGCTTCGGTCAGCATCCAAAGCACTCATTTCTTTGCAGCTATACTGCCAGGCAGGGACTCATTCTGCAGTCAGCAGTAGGAATCGCATCAGCTTGACTGACTCCCCCCTATTCATCTTTACAAGGGCCTGGAAAACCATGGGCATCTGTCTCCGTCTGATGCGATAAAGATGACACAAACAAGAAACATCACTCTAATTAGGCAGCCATGCAGACAGAAAGACAGGGAGACCTGCACACTCGGTGAGCCCAAGTGAAGACACCAACTAAGGCAGAAGTCTTGAAAGTTTTAGCCAAGGCCCACAATAAAAGAAATTTTTTAAACCATGATCCAATACACACACACACACACACACACACACACACACACACACACACATATACACACACCCCTCCTACATGTATACAGAATTAAAGTGAATGTCATCTTTTTTATCTCATTTTATATACATCTCAAAATTTATTGATTTCATGGCCTCTAATTCCTCATGGTTTTAAAATTTTCCATCATCAAGTGAGAAGAGTAAAGGAAAAAGCAAACATACCCTGCCTGGACCTCTAAGAGGGACGAAATTCTTCTTCAAGATGCCCTGGAAATGGAGGAAGGAAAAAAACCATATGACATGCTCTCAAAACACAGACACGGTAGTGTAAATGATGGGTGACAATTTCAAAAGAGTCAGTGTAGTTAGAAGTGTTTCTTTGGATTAAGGAAACACGGCTTTTATCCTGGAACTGTGACTTGAATGAAAAGTACTTGGTTTTGTTTTCATTTTTATAAATATGCCCCAGTGGCTAGCTTCAAGTGTGACCGAAACAATGCATTATCTGAAGCGATTCAACTGTAACAAACCAAAACAACAAAGCATCTTGAGAGCAGAACCAATATTTTGTTCCCGGGAAGCCTGAGGAGAGAGTCCCAAAATGTGGATCCTAGAAGCAGAAGGACACAATGACTTGGACCTTGGGCCCCAGGGGTCTCCAGGACCATTCAAGCTGATGCCCTCAGAATGCTCCTGCCTCCCAGCCACCACCCTTTAGTTCAGGCTGCCCTTCCTTCGGCCATTTGCCACCTTGGCTCTTTGCTAAGCCCTTGCTCCTCTTTCAAACTCAAAGATCACTTCCTTTGGTTTGCTTTTTTAGCAATCTCTACCTGAAGGTGGGGTGTGGGCCAGAACCCTGGTTTATTACTGGAGATCCCCTGTGATGAGCAATTCTTGGCACCCATTCTTAAAAACCTTACACGGTAGTCACATGCAATTAGTTTTATTTTTTAATGTGGTGTGAGTAATAATTCAAGAACACACACAGAGTTTTTTCAGCTCACAACAGGGAGCTTTTTACTCAAAATACTGGATCATGTGAAGCTCCTTGTAGTGTCTGACACAGCTGGAGGGGTGCAATATAGAGCAGGGGCTTAGGGGACAGATTATTCCCAATTTAGAGGTGAGGAAGCATAAAATACACTTTCCAAGCACAAAGTTATCAAATTACAGAACTTCTGTTTGATCCCAGCACACACCAACTGCAAGGCAGGTCTCCAAATCATTAACTCAGCTTCTCTTTTGGCTCAGTAGAATAAGCACTTCCCTGGTAAGTGCAAGGGCCTGAGTTCAATCCCTGGTTCCACCTAAATAAATAAATGAATAAATAAATAAATAATAAATTGCCAGTGGAACCCAGGCAAGAAGGGAAACCTGGAGCAGACCTCACAAACAAGAAGGACAACATTAATGGAGGAAGTGTGTGCTATTAGACTCACAGTGGGCCCATGCACTCAGCCCAGCTGTACGGGTCACAGTGGGAGAGGCTTATTGTAGGACAGGGACAAAGCCTGGAGGCTGGGGCTGTGCTCAAAAGCACATCTCTACAAAAGTTACATTTCTTGTTATATAAGTCTCACTTTATCTTGCTTAACCATCCAGCAGAAAAGTATAAAAACTAGGTGTATAAAGTAAAGCCATATTAATATGCTGAACTGTGAAAGGCTCCAGTCAACTACTTCTGCTGATAACCCACTACTATTGTGGACTTCTGGACTGTGTTGGATTGTTTTGCTGAATTCATCCACCTATAGTATTTAGATGCCAATGGAATGCCCATCTCGGGATATAAACAAAGAGGATATAAAGGAAGGACCATTTTGTGTCTGTATATGCAGAATAGTTAGGATAGATATACTGCTACTCTTGCTTAATTCAATGAGTAGACAGATTTGTACTAATATTGTTCAGAGAAGATATCCTGTCTGCTTCCTGTATTATGTATAACCACTAAGAAGATAACAATGTACAATATATTAATTATTGAAACTGTCCTATTAATCAGTTTTGAGTTCTATAATTCAGCTTTAAAAATGTAAGATAAGTATACAGCTATAGTCTGTTAATTCATTGATTAGAGACATCTGCTTTATAGTGTTTGTAAGTAGAATATCATGTATACACCTTGTACGACAACAAACCACTATGAAAACAATATGCAACGTATTAATTATTGAATTTGTCCAGCTAATTTGATTTGAAACTGTCTCATTGCTATTTGTTCTTCAATAAAATTAAATTAAATTAAAAATTAAAAAATAAGTTTTGATACTGTCTCATTGCTATTTGTTTCCCAATAAAATAAAATAATAAATAACTCCAAAAAGCACATCTCTGCTCTCAAAACCTGGCAGGAAATGGTGGATCAGAACTGGATTTCAAAGTCAAATTGGTGAAGTACGAATCCCATCTCTCCTAGTAATCAAGCCTGTGTACTTAGACAGCACACTTACTTTTTGTGAGCCATTTCTTCCCCTGTACAAAGAGAACAGAAATCTCTCCCATGTGGGCCTGTGATGATGGTTAAATTAAGATGTAGTGTGTAAAACACCAAGAGTATTTCCTGCAACACAAAAGAATGTGCTGAATTCTGCTTCCCCTTCATATTCTTTAATTCTTTAAGTTCTTCCCTTTTTGCTAAGAAAATAAGTCTGGATACCTGAAATTCTTCTGCCACAAAGCAGGCAAGAGTCTGGGGCCCAGGCCCAGTATGACATGCATGAGTTCCCGGCTGCAGTACTGCCTAGGAATGGCTGGCAGCAGACACCTAAGGGCCCTGAGCAGAGCTTATGGGGGGTAATGGGAAGAACTGAGCCCATCTCCAAGACCTGCCAAGAGCCAGGAAACGCCCATCCCCCCGTAGGAAGGAACTGTCATTAATTATGTCATTAATAATAGTTAGCATTGTCCCCCTGCTTTTCCAAGCTAATTAATTCTGCTCCAAATCCTGGAAAACAAATGACTAAGTGTGTTGCAGAGAGACCTCTGCTTCTGAAACAGAAATGTAAAGAAGCATGTTCTTTGCAGTGGTGAATAAAAGAGAAAGCTGTGTTGTTTCATGCTAGAATCAAGTCATCCAGTCAGAGAGAGGGCCCTGAGCCCTCATGATTCACACCTCGCATCCCAAGACAGTCAAGCCAGCAGAGACATGAAAAGGATTGCCTTTGCAATTCCACCCCAGCAGTGGACAGGATGTTTAGAAATAGCAGGCTTTGTTATGAAGACTCCAGGGTCTTGATGTAAAGGTGGATTTGTTCCTTTCTCCTAGAACATAGAATTGAGATTGTGTGCCAGAGGGTAGATTATAGATAGTTGACCAACTCTGTAGCCATTGAACTGAGTGTACTTTATAGAATACAATCTGGGGATACTGAGAAACCACTGTGGAAGAGATGCATAGGAAGAATACAAGGCAGCCTTAGGGTCTGAGAGGTATGGGAAGGTTTCCAGGAAGGTTATATCTGGAAGGCATCAGAAAGATGGGTGAGCCAGGCATGATGGCACATCCCTTGGTCCCAGCACCAGGGAGGCTGCAGCAGGAAGATCATGGCGAGTTCAAGACTAGCTTGGGCAACAAAGTGAGCTCAAGGCCAGCCTAAAGTGCATAGAGAGAAATTGTCTCAAAAAAAAAAAAAAAAAAAAAAAAAAAAAAAAAAAAAAAAAAAAAAAAAAAAAAAAAACAGAAGGACAGACAGAAAGGGTTAACTAACAACAAAACAAAGAAATGTTAAGGTGTCTTGAAACTATCTGATTGATATTTGTACTTCAATAAAATAAAAAAGAAATTAAAAAAAAAAAAAGAAAAAAAGAAATGGAGATATTGTGTAAGCATGGGCCAGACACGCAGGGACTGAGGTTCAAGAGAAAGCCGAGTCCAGGAAGGAACTTAAACACTCTTGCTCAGGCATCTGGGGAATTTCAACCTGACAGTGAGTAATATGTCACAAAACAAAGGAAGACTAGTAGAAAGACACACTAGTGTGTAGGGAGATATATGTACTATACAGGAAGGCTCAGGGGAAGGAACTGGGCTGAAACAGGTGATAGACTGTGCTTGGTGTAGCAGAGGTCATGGGCTGTCTCATCAGGGAGGTCCTGCCTGGCTGAGGCCAGAGCAAGTGTTTCTAAGGCCTGTCCTTGCAAGAGGCTCTTACCCCATGAGGTTCTGAGCTAGTAATGTGAGTTGAATCCCCAAGCCTATACTGTAACAAGCATCCTGGATGACTCAGGTAGATACAGGCCATCCACAGGTCTCATTTCGGGGATGCCATAGGACATCCTGGAGGCTAAGGGAACCGCATAGGTACCTGTCTGTTCTGTTTGCAAAGAAACCCAAGAAGTTCCTTAGGAGGCAGGCATAGCCCTGTGGGGAAGATTCATTCAACTTCTAACACCCAGCCTTATCAAATCTAGAAAAATCCTGAAACATACATACACAAAAATTGAGTCTTAGGGCCGGCCAGATAGCTCAGCACATTAAAGCACTCACTTAGGCAGACACAGAGAGTAGGGTACAATACCTGGTGTGCCGTGCCCGCCTTGCACCCAGGGTGCACTGAGATGGCAAATCAGACTGGCATGGTGGTGCACACCTGTAATGCCAGCACTTGGGTGGCTGAAAACAGGAAGATCACTACGAGTATGATCTGTGTAATGAGACCCTGTAGACCATGTATTGAATACATTTTTTAAAAAGTCTCAAATTCTTTAAGGGAGGACATACATCATTCTAGTTCCATGCTCAGATTAACCAAGTAGAAAACACACTCTTGCTTAATTGATGGAACTGATCTCTACTTCTTTGTTGAAACTTATTGGGTTTCTTTGTATGAATGTCAGCACCCAGCATTGTATGGCTACAATACAAGATTCCCAGGTGACTCCCTGTCCTTATTTCTCTCATAAAACATAGAAATACAGCCTGCAGGTGTCCCAGGGTCACAGCTGAATGTGGACTGGTGACTGTGTGTTACAGTGTTAGCTCACCCATGTGGGCCTTGCCAAGGTTAAGCACATAAGAAAAATTCATGTATGCAATTTTGCTAGCTCCTAGTTACAGAACCCTGGGAATTGTCTCTGTGCTTCAATAGCTTTAATAAAGTAGGAGAAGTTTTCTATTTATGCATTAGCTCATGCAGTAACTCTTAATTGAGTGTATCCAGTGTACCAAGCACTAATCCAGCTGTGAAGAGTCAGTGGTCAGTGGGAGGAGTCCATCCTTGCCCTACTGACATAGTGATGGACAGTGAGACCATCCCTCACCTGGTCCCAGACAGAAGCCTCTGGAAACAGCCTTCCATCTCTGATTCTATGAAGAACTACATCTAGACCATACTAATACCTAAACACATAGTTTCTCCTTTTTGTCCCAGTTGTACTGATGGTCTATTCATCTCTCAAGTGGCCACTCCATCTTCTCTCCTTTATTAATACCCACACTCTCCTTCAGTCCTTTCTTGAGATTTCTTGGCTATAAATCTGATTCTCTTGCTGTTCTGTTTCCATGCATGGCCCTGATTCCTTGGAGACATTGAATGTTAGTAATCATGTCTGAGTGCAATCATGGGGTCCACCACTCCAGTGCTTTTTTCTGTGCAACTCATAAGCTCCAAGTAAGAAGACAGAGTCATTTTCATCATTGTTCTGGTCATGCTGGTTGTTGTCTGGTAGCTGGTGGCTGTGTATCTGCCCTTCTCTGCCCACAGCTACACTCCCCTGCCCCTAGGTAAGGAGTCTTCTGGTTGGTCTCTGCCAGAAGGAGGTGCCAGAACAGAGTGGAAACTTGCAGAAGGGAGAAGTTAGTTTGGGCATTGTGTCGGGTTTCCTCTGCTTCCACTGATACCTCCCTGGTGGTGGTGGCCACTGTGTCCCTGTGGCCTGAGGTGTAGCAGGCCCTGCCGGTAGCACCTCCGGAAAACCCACAGCATAAGCCCATTGTCCTTCTGAGTAGATGCTGGTAGGAGCACCCTGGCTCAACTTGTGCCCAGCTTTTCACTTCTGTACCGCTCCTGAAGAACAGCACCTAATTACCTGCATGGAGTCCCTCCGTGATGTGGTGCTTCCTCCTTGCTTGGCTGGGTGCTGAGGGAGACACCATTTAATTTGCAAGGAAAGCAAAGTATGCAGAAGCTAAGCGACTTGTCCACAGGTTTTCAGCTAGGAAACTGCATGCAACACAGATAAAGAAAAGTCAAAAGACAGATACTACACAAGCAAATGAGGCATGTGCCTGTGACCCCAGTACTCTTGGAATCAGGGGCAAGAAGATCACAAGCTCTGATCCCACCTGGGCAACTTGGGGAGACCCTATCCCAAAATAAAAACTAAAAAGGTCAAGGCTGCCTGTTGTGGGCATTTCATACCAATGGTATCGTACACTCTCTAGTAGTTTGTGACCAGCTTTTACTTACACTGCTTTCAGGGATTATCCATGTTGCAACATGTGTGTACTTAATTCCTAAAAACTCTAATAGCTCAAGATTATTGCATTTTTTGTATATAAAACATTGTTTTATCTTCATCAGTTGGGTTCCTTCTACTTTTTGGACATTGCATATCATCTATGAACATTTATGTACCTTTCTTGTAGGTTATTAGCACACATGTAGAGCATACAATGCTTACATTCCTTGTGGGAAGTGAGACAGGCAGAAGCCAGTTTACGTTTGCAGGGCCTTGAAGAAAGGGGAAATAAAGAGGCTAATAATGGCTGTGAGGTTTCATGTTAGAGTGATGGGAATATTCTGATTTACACAAAAATGGCAGTTTTTAACAAAAAAAGTTCACAATTTAAAAGGGTGAATTTTATGGCATGTAATTACAAGTCTCTTTTAAATTATAGACTTTCCTTTTAGATTTCTATTAGATAAGGAGCTAAATATTTTCATCAAGTTTTTTTTAAAAAATGGTGGGGGTATGCACCTCAGTGATAGAGCACACCTGGGCTTGATCACCAATGAAATAAAAATTATAAATATAAAATAAGTAAACATACTAATTGAAGGCTCCCTAAGCACACCACACCACATGAAGACCATCAGAATCAGTTCCCTCTCTCCATCTCTTCCCTGAGATCTAGCTTAAGGGTGACCCCTCCTGGGGAAGGTGGGGCTGAGTTTGGCAGCCAACACAGGTGATAATGAATGAATGTCAGATGTACCTACCACACTGGTGTCAAACCTCAGCATGACCCATGACTGTAGGGCCATGGGATGACGGGTCAGCAAGTGATCAAATAATTAAAAAAAAGAACAACACTAAAAACAAAAAAATGAGTTCAATGCCCGGTTCTGCTAACAAGAAAAGAGAGAGAGAGAGAGAGAGAGAGAGAAAGAAAAAGAAAGAAAAGAAGCCGGGCATGGTGGCGCATGCCTGTAATCCCAGCACTTGGGAGGCTGAGGCAGGAGGATTGTTGTGAGTTCGAGACCAGCCTGAGCTACAAAGTGAGCTTAAGGCCAGCCTGAGCTGCATAGTGAGACCCTGTCTCAAAAAAAAAAAAGACAAAAAAAAAAAAAAAGAAAGAAAAGAACAAGCTCTGAGCACAAAATGATAGCTCCAGGGGGTAATCTCCTGCCGCAAAATCAGAGCTCAGATCCATCTGAAGAAGCTGAGGGTTCACATCCCTTCTATAAGGGAAACACACAATCATTGCATATTTGCTAAATGCAAAAATAAAAAAAAGCATAATCCATCATTGTTCAGTGATGTTGATAATTCTACTCTGGTTTATTAAGATACAGAATCTTCCAAGTTTATGGCACAAAAGAATACCACTACGTTTTCCTAAAACCAAGTCTCCAACATAACAGCCAGCAAATAATTAAACATTAATGTCTCTAACCTTAAAAAAATAAGTAAGCCAGTGACTCTCAGGGGACATCCTGCATGGAAAAGGAAAAGCCATGAGTCATGGATTCTAACCTCCTATTTATAACCAGGGCCCGAAAGTGCGCTGTTACGAGAAAGGAGAAAAAAAGCCATTAATCTCCCAACTCAGGGAGCAATGTTATACTTTGAATGAAAACAAAATAAGCAGCACTAAGGCAGGGAATACATCAGCTATGTCGAAATTAGTTCAAAAGACCCGGATTTTCCTGCTTCATGCTCTCTTCGGAGCATCAGCGTCATCCATCAAAGTAATATGTATGGGGTGACATGGAGATTTTCCATCCCCTTTTCAGAATGAATTAGTGACTGCATCTGAATGGCGACTTGACAGGAGCCCAAAGGGAGAGTGGGAGAGATGAGATTATGACAAAAGCAGGAGACATTGCTTAATAAAGTTTACTGAAGCTCTGGCCAGCTCTTGGGCTCTGGCTTCTGCTAAGTCCTGATTTACTCAGTAGAAATGAGTGAATTTTGCTCTCTGTGAAGCCTTAGGGGGCTCGGGATTTTGTTTCATAGACTGTGAGCAGGAGAGCATTCATTTTCTAACCCTTATTTAGTTTTGCAGATTTAGAGAGGTCAGTCCAGACATAGTAATTCATTTCCTTAAGTTTGTGTGAGGAAATCAGTCAAAGCTCCAGGATCAAACTCCTGGCTAGCACATCCCACCCACCCTGTGCCCTGAAACCCAGCGATAATTAAAGTGCGCACAGGCAGAGGGTGATTGGCTCCTTACCTCAGGTGCACTGGGAGTTTCGGAGCTTCCAGGGTAGCCCTCAGTGGTCCAGTATGGGGGGAGGCAGGCTCCAAGTTCTGCGCCAAAGCTCGACTTTCCACCCTCAGGTATCCTACCATGGGGATGTGGTTCTGAATTCTAATAAGCATGCTTGCTCTGTCTGTTACATGGAACATTTTGTAGGGAGAATATTTTTCAAGAACAGTCCACAAACTGACTCAAGGGAGACTCTAGCAAGGGAAGCCTCTTCAACTGCATTGACTTGGGACTCTAAGGGATTCCTCTTACTACTGCGAACAGAACCCAGGGGTGGGTTGCAGAGGAAACTGGAGAAAGTGAAGATGTTACCCAGTGGCATTAGGGTACAATTCTGTGTTTTACCAAGCAAGCAAGCAGAAATCCCCAACACAACTGCAGCAACAGATTTTTACTGGGAAAAAAAAAAAAAGAGAGAATGAGGCTCCAAATATACACTGTGCATTGCAAGAATATATGACTTTTACATTTCTCTTTCTGTTAAGCCACATCTATGCCCTTTATAAGAACACAGCACAATGTTGTTTGTTTGTTTTGCTTTGTTTTTAATGTATTTTAGTACAGAGACTACAAGGTCTCATTACACAGATCCAACTCATAGTGATCCGCCTGTTTTCAGTCTCCCAAGTGCTGGGATTACAAGAACATGCCACCATGCCTAGTGTCGTCACTATTTCAGGGCTCCCTGGGGGCAGGGCCAGCACAGCAGCAGGGGATAGAAACTCCTGTCCCTGCGTATCCCTAAGCAGGTACTTTGGTCTGCTGAGCTATTTGGCCAATCCTTGTTAATGTTTTTAATATGAAGTAAAACTACACCGGTTGACATCCTCACCAACTGGAGAAACAATGTGTAAAATTATGTCCAGGTGCTCTCTGTGAACAAATACTGGGGAGGAGAGAGCCCAGGAGCCCCACCTTTGGGTGAAACCCACACTTTATTTTACCTCTCAGTGGGTTTGTTTTCAGATATGAGGTTTCATTTGGTCAGAAGTTTCCCAGGGTGGATATGTGACTGGAACGGTGCTTTGTGCTTTTCTTAATGATCACAAGTGGGTCCTTGGCTGGGACCATTTCCTTGTGCACAAAGGGAGGAACCAACAATTATTAAATGACTTTGATGTTTGGTTATTGTCCTAGGACTTTCTGTAATTGCTATGCTGTTTATCATCTTGGTCCTGAGAAGAATATGTGACTTCACGTCTTGTTAGAGGCCCCTTGTCCAAGCTCATGTTGGGGGTTAAAGGGGCAGAGAACTGAGAGAACCACATCCTGGCTGTGACCAGCTCACTGCAGTGGCCTACAGGAGGGCTGGAGCTCCAGGTCCAACTGTACAGCCCAGCAGCGACTGCATGCACTGATGTCCTGAGCCCCAGATGGGACTTTATGTGGAGGAAGCAACCTCTCAGCGGTGATTGATGGCATGCAGTTTATCTAGTGTTCCCATAGTAAGAGCAGATTTGAGCACAGACACAAGCATCAAGAAGATGGTGTGAAGACACCAGGAGGAGCTGACTGCTATGAGTCAGAGAGAAGCCTGGAGGAGACACTTGCGTCATAGCACTCCTGTGTCTGTCAGGGTTTACTAGAAAGGCAGATATGACATATATACGAATGTGTAAGAAATTAGACACAGAGTGTCTGCATGCTGGAGGCCCAAAGGTCGGGTCCAAGGTCTGGAGCTCACCGCAGTGTTCTGTGTAAGTCTGTGTCAGGAGGCTGGAGTGTCTGCGATGGAAATCTGAAGGATCCTCACTGGAAGGCTAAGAAGTCCCAGGCAGAAGCTGAATGGGTCAGTGCCAGCAGCAGGAGACAATGTCCAAGCTGAAGGTGAAGAGCAGAGCTCCTCTGAAGGGCCAGCAGTCGGTCCTTCCTTGTTTCCCTTTTGTTGTATGCAGGCTACCTGACCTGGGGTACTGGGGAGCTCCTTTATACCCATACCGTCTCAGTGCCCTCCTCTTGCACAGGCTAAGGATGCATACCAAGTAAGGACCCTGGCCCCCTGCTGAATCATTTAGCTAAATTTCTACACTTCTCCCATTGATGCAATGCAAAGCATCTTTCAGAGGCGAGGACGTGCTGTTCACACCCTGGGATAGAGAGCTGCTGAGTTGCTTAGGGGAACTTCTGGACTGCTCACCTTGGCACAGTGCACCAATCATTGCACCTCAGAAGGAGCCAGACTTTGGTGTAGGACGCCTAGCCTTCTAGAAGTGTGAGAAAGTGAAGTTTCTGTTGCTCATGCTACTTAGTTTTGGTAGTTTGTTTTGGCAATCCTAGAAAACCAACAGAATTGACAGCCTGGTGAACTCCTGAAATGACAGTTCTGGGTATGAGATGATGGGCACTTGCTGTAAAAGCCTAAAGCCATGAGGAGCAGAAACAAAGAGGAAACGTCCAACAGGAGAGAGACCCACTAAGCCATCTGCCTTTCCACCAGAACCAGCCTTCCTACCAGGAATAGATCCACAGGAGCAAATGATTCAGCATCATGCATATTGAGACCAGAAGAGCATTATTTAATTTCTTACAGCAGATGTACCTCTTGAATTCTGTTTTGTTTGAGGCTAAAATTACAATATTACATTTTAATATTCAAACAGGAGCATGAGCCCGTGCGTTCATCCACATCTGTCTTCCAACAAAGGAAGAATGGCAAGAGGGACAGGGCAGCAAGTGAGCCAGGCTGTGGCTGCTCGCTCCCTTCAGCCCGCACTATGCAGCCATATGAGCGTGCACCCATTGTGTTCCTGCCCTGAATGACACAGATAACTGGGTGATCTCTAAAGTCCCTCCAGATCAGGGTGGGCTTGGGTTCATACATCTCCATGGGCTGCCAGACAGTGCCAGGAATGGATCTTTGTACTATTTCCATTGACAAACCTGGGAGGAGTCTTGGAGCGTTGTACAAGCAACGTCATTAGTTGTGTGACTGAGACAAGCTTTCTGCAGATACTAAGAGATCCTACGCATGAAAATTCACTGCTCCTTTTCTTCCCTTGTAAGTAATAAAACATAGAAAGTACATGGGTGATAAAAATAAGATATGTTCCTGCTGCAAAATCTTTAATTGCTTATGAAGACTTCTGTGACTATACAGGTCTGATTGTGTGTGCATGTGTGGTGTGATTGTGTGTGCATGTGTGGTGTGTATGTGTGTGTCTTGCTTACCCACACATGTGCCACCCCAGTGTATGCTTTGGTTTCTCTGCTATCCCAAGCAAGTCCTTAGTCTTCCTAGGGAATAACTGTACCTTGAAATCATGGCTTTCCAGACGCCTTCATTCCTCCTCTTGCACTGCTGCCTCTTACTTTCCACTATAGGTGACAGTGTAATACATTGAACATCACTTTGCATCATATTGAATCATCTTTACAAGCTTCTCCATGGACAATGTCCTTTCTTTGACTAATGGATCCTCACTCTAATTCTCCTAAAAAGAGTTCTTGGCCAGAATTTGGAATAAAATTGGGCAGAACAGACTTACTTTTTTCTGGGTTCCCACCTTGATCAGCTCCCTGCACCAAATGCAACAAACCACAAACACAGTAGAACACAGCTCCTCACGAAGAACCAGGAAAAGCAAGAGGAAGACTGTAGTAGGGCAAGGCCAGGTGGCCCTTCTACTAACTCAGAAGTTCTGGAAAAACACTTCTGTCTTTCAGCCTTCAAGGAGACAGCTTTAGCCATGTAAAATAGCTGAACGAAGAAGTGGTATTCCATCACCTTTGCTATAGCAAGTCACAATTCTGCCACACTGAAAAGATGACCCAATGGTGTGTCAGTTTAGGGTACATTTACTACACCTGTTTTCTGAAAAGACTGGAAAACTATTGGTATAGTACTCAGTCCTGTAATGATTTTGAGCCCCAGCCCAGGTTGCCTCCCTCTCCACCTCCTTCCTCCATAATGTTGGGGGTGGAGCTTGGCAGGCAGAGCAGAAGAGGTGACACTCCTGACAAGGAGATGGCTCCCCATCTCCTTGTCCAGTGACTGCATTAGGCTGGGCATTTCTGAATACTGGGACCTGCCCCTGGGGTATCCACTGTCTTCTCTGAAGCATACTCAATACTTGTGCCATTTCATGAGACATAGTAGTCCCCTAGTGCTAATCATGCTTTGTCCTAGGTGCATTCAGAACTTGGCAAAGGTCTACTAGACTTTGATACTGACTGTTCACAGACAACAATAAGGGCAAACATTTGAAGAACTTCTTTCATGTTCTGTGCTCCAGGTTCTTCAAATGCCAGCTTAATTTTTATAGACCTTCTATGATGTCAGCACTGCCATTAATCCACTTTTTTGTATGATGAAACTTTATTAACTTGCCCAAAGCCACACAACTGCAAGTGGTAGAGCTAAAGTTAACCCCAAAAATACAGCCCCAGAATTTAAGCCTCTCGTCTGTGCTAACCTACTTTGATGTCCTCCAAAGGAGAAAGAGAAATCTTACCTGTTTATCTACTTCCCCAAGGGCTAAACAGAAAAATAATCTACTATAGATCCTTTTGGTTATGTAAAGAAAAAAAAGAAAGAAAAATACATGAATAAAAGATAAGAGGATAAAGAAATAAAATATTCTTCAAGAACCAAATCTAGGACTGAGAAGTTGCCCATTGGTGCTGAACTTAACTGCATGTACTAGGCCCTAGGTTTCCTCCACAGAATGCAAAAAAAAAAAGAGAGAGAGAGAGAGAGAGAAAGAAATAAACTTCTATTTTAGAATCAACATGCTTAAATTGAGTCAGATAGCACCATAGAGTATTTAAGTCTTAATATTTTTAGAACAATATTTAAGGCACCTAATTCAAATCTCAAAAGCAGAATGACTAGAATTCTAAGCTTTGGGTTTAAACACTAAACTAAACTGAATAGCTGATGAAATTAAGCAATTACTATTGTATTACTTTCTCATTGCTGTTATAAGTAACTGACACAGTGGGAACATCTTGTGGTTCTGGAACCTGGAGTGGATATTGCTGGGCTAAAGATCCAAGTGTCTGCCTTTCTTCTAAAGGCACAAGGAAACACCCTCATTTTTGCCAGCCTCTCACCTGCTTGGCTTCTGCCCCTTTCCCCATCTTCAGGCCCAAATGGACTCTGCACCCTGTCATCATCTCTGTAGCTCGACCTTATTTGTGCCCATTCCTCTATGGGGACCCTGTGATGGCACTGGGCAAGCCCAATAACCCAGGATCATCACCTTGGTTCACAGGCAGTTGGTCAGCAATCATAATCCCCTCTGCAACAACGCCCTGTCGTGTAGTACAATGCCTACAGAAGGCGAATCAGGGCATAGATATTTTGGGGAGATATTTTTCTTCCTGCTACAACTTCCAACTATTGTCAGTGGGAAAAAGTAATCATTGTGTTGTGGTTATTATTTGTAATGTCAGTCTTTCAGAGAACAGAGTACATACTCTTCAGATCAAAGGTTTTGAAACTAGAAATCACCATCCACATAATATAAAGAAGGAAAGAAGATGAGTAGAGAGATAAAACTAACGTGTCCATGACCTGATAATTTTTGAACCTGTGTGTTTGGTATATGGAGATTCACCATTCTATTTCTGAAAAAAAAATTAATTTTGCATGATAAAAAATAATAGTGTCTTAGGTACCAAATTCTGTCTTCATAGACCACAGCCTTCTTGGAGCTTTCTTTCTGGTCAAATTCACATTTTAAATCACCCTTTTGGGCTCTTTGTTTTTCATTCTTAACATAAATCTGACTAAAAGCTCCCAACAACAACCATGCCATTGCCCCAATATTTGGCTGCTTTGAAATTTCTTTTTCAAAATTAACTAGTCCACTGTGCTTATTCTCAGTCTCTGGCAAAGTCTCTGGACAGGAGCAAAATGCAGACAAACCTTCTGCCAAGCATAACACAAGTCATCCGCAGTCCAACAACCAATGCTGTCCTTCTTCCCAGCAGAAACCTCCTCGGCCTGGTCTTTAGAGTCAGGCTACGTGTCTTCTGAACTCTGACCAAAACCTCCCACACAGTACAGCCGAAGCTGTTCCAGCTCTTTGCAAGTAGTCAGCATCTCCAAACCTTTCTTTTCTTTTCCCATAAGCCATTCCCAAAGGCTTTTAATCCACATTGTCAGGTATAGCCACAGCGATGACCCCACTCCTCTGGTACCAAATTCTGTTTTAGTTACTCTTCCCTCATTGCTGGGACAAATAGCAGACACCCAAATTGAAGGAAGGAAAGGTTTATTTAGCTCACAGTTACTGGAGGTTTCAGTCCATACTCAGCTGGCTCCAAGGCAGAGGGGCACAAGGCAGAGAACAACCTTTCATAGTGGTGACAAAAAGCAAGAGCACCAGGGAGGAGCAACAGCAGCTCAAGCAGCCAGCTTCTTTTCCCACCTTCCATTGTAATGCAAATCACCCGCCCCAGGGCAGCTGCAGCATCCACACCCACAGCAATCAACCACAAACTCCAGAAGCTGCCCCAAGACTGCATGTGGCTTTGGGGGGGACACCTATACCCGAGCCATAACAAATAGCTACACAGGAAGAAGGCTCAAGTTAATACTAACCCCTAGTATACAGTCCAGTGACTCTCTATGCCAGGATTATGCCAAGGGCTGGTTTTATCTGGTTCTCATAACAACCCTGTCAGGTAAATATTCACAGCCCATTCAGAACTCTGCGGTGATGGGTCAAACGGCTTGCCAAAGGATGCCAAGAACCAGGTGAAAAAGTAGGTTCGTTCTTTATCATGACTTCAACCTCAATCCAGACTGGTAAGGTGGCAATATTAGAGGATTTATGTTCTGTTGAGGAAGTAGCTGAGTGGCACAGCACTTGCCTGGCAAGCACCAGGTCATAAGCTCGATTCCTGGTATCAAAAAAATAAAAAGGAATACAAGATGTTGATGTTATGTGTACTCTAAAAGAGATCAAGAAATATGTGTTAAGTTGTAATTCTGGCTCTTGCTCAACCACAGTTGAAGAGAGACCCATCATCTTTGCTTCACAGAGCCAGGTCTTTCACCTGAATGATGAAGCCATAGTTCCAGTCTGGGAACCCTTGAAGACAGTAAGGAAGAGTAAACAAAGTTATTTAATTATAAGCCATTAGAAACATTAAAAGCCTATAGGAGAAAAAAAAGGAAAAAAAAAAACTACAACAGCAATGATACCTGTGCTTGAGAACCAAACTTTCTTGGCTTGAATAGCAGCAGATGCATGGGATCTGGCCTCTCCTATAGTCTCGTCCCCTGCCTCTTGCTCTTCTCTGCCTGACCCAAAGTGTCACCTCCAGAACAGCCATGCAGCCACACCACCTTCCTACACACAAGTATCAAGCAGTGACTCCCTGCCCAGCACCTGGTCAGGTTCCTATGCGTTCCCCAGATTCAAGAGAGACCCTCTTTAAGGAGACTTTTCTGATTGTTAAGTTTAAGTCTACTTTTTTAACCAACTAGCAGAAAAGTATAAAAATGAAGTATAAAAAGTAAAGTCATTAATACGCTGAGCTGTAAAAGGCTCAAGTCAACAACTTCTGACATTGCTAGTCCTACAGATAACCCACTATTATAGACTACTGGACTATATTGGATTATTTTGCTGAATCCATGCACCTACAATGTTTAAATGACAATAGAATAACCATCTCGGAAAAGACCAAACAAAAAAGGGGATACAAACGAAGGACCCCTTTGTATCAGTATATTCAAAATATTTAGGATAGTTATACAGCTACTTTCTCTTAATTCAATGAATAGAAAGATTTGAACTAATAGTGTTTATGGACAGGGTATCATGCATCTTGTACTATGGATAACCACTAAGAAGACAATAATGTGCAATGTATTAATTATTGAAACTGTGCTACTAATCGGTTTTGAAACTGTCTCATTGCTATTTGTTTCTCGATAAAATTATTTTTAAAAAACAGTCTGCTATTCTGGAGAGGACGAAGCTGTTGCTTCTGTATTCAGCCAGCAGGGAGCCCTTAAGACTTCGGAACCAACCACACTTTGGTTGTTTGTTTTGCCACAGGCCAAGGGGTCATGGGGGCAGTGCTGACTTTCACAGCCCTGTCTCTAGTGTGTATAAAGAGGCAGAGCACACAGTGGGTCCTCTGGGATTATTTCTTTTCTTGAATGACAGAAAATAAACATTAGTTTATTTGTTCCTCCCTTTAAAATGGCACTTCTTGGTGGCGGAAGCCACCCACTGATTGGAAGTGGGCACTGGCTGTGGGCAGGGCCTGACTCAGAGAGCTCACTGGTTGTGAGTGTGCACAGCTGGGAACAGCTGCCAGAGAGTGATGCCATGCCTCATAGTTCAGAGGAAAGAAATTTGGAAAAACAACATTAGAGGTTGCAGTACAGAAGTCCAGAGGATGGCTGTGAGGGTTTATATGAGGGCATATGAGGCCAGACACACCTGGAAACACTGCTGACTTGACATAATGGAAGGTTATTTCTCATTCACATAAAGTTATTCTTAGTTGGTGCTGGGAGGCATCACTGGGAATTGAATCGAGGACCCTGGGCCTACTAGGCAAGTGCTCACCACTGAGCTACATTATCAGCCATTTTTGTTTTTATTCTGAGGCTGCCCTAGAATCCAAGATGCTCTTGCCTCAACCTCCTGAATAGCTGGGTTTGCAGGCTTGGGCCACAGGGCCAGCTCTTAGCCACACTTAGATAAAGTTTGTTTCCCCTTCATTTAAGCCCCACAAAGATGACTCAAATAGCAAAGGATAGTGATGTAAATTAGAGTCAGATTAGTAATACTGAGGGCCAGGTTGATGGAAACTTTAACACCATCAATGGCTCCTGAATATTCAGCCACCAGAGGGAGAGAGAGGTGGAGGGGTGGACAGAGAGAGAGAGACAGAGAGAAGACACAGAGAAACAGAGATACACAGACAGAGAAAAAAAGAGAGACAGAGAGAAAGACAAGAGACAGAGAGATGGGAAAAAGATAGACAAGGAGATGGATAGATAAAGATAGGGAGACAGAGAAAGAGAGACAGAGACAGACAGAGAAAGAAAGTTAGAGAGACAAAGACAAAGAGAGACAGAGAGAAGACACAGAGAGACAGAGATACAAGGACAGAGAAAAAGGAGAGAGACAGAGACAGAGGCAGAGAGACAGAGATAAGGAACTGGAGAGATGAAAATAGGGAGATGGGGAAGACAGACAGAGAGAGAGAGAGAGAGAGAGAGCTGTCATTGGGAGGCTGTCAGAGACCACACAGGAACAGTACACATCCCTCTACCCACAGCCCATTGAGTGAATTCCGTCTTGTGGCTGCACCTAACTGCAAAGAAACCTGGCAGTACAGTGCAGCTATCTGCTCAAGAAAGAGAGAAGGTCACGTGAGAGTGGATTGTTGCAGGGCAATCCTCATCCCAAGCTGAGAGACCTGGTGTATGAAAAAATGAAGAAAAACACAGGTAAGACAGAGGGGTGTGAAGGAAGAAGAGACCCAGTAGAGGAGTATTTGAAGGAGTTCTCGGTGAGCAGTGCCATGTAGCTGTACTCCTCGGTACCTTCAGTGTCCCACACTGTTCAGTGATGATTGACAATTCACCATTTAGAAGGAGACCAGAAGCGAAGAATGAGAACAAAGCTAATAAGTGGCTATAGAACGAATGGTTTTCAAACTCCACACTTCTTCTAATGATGGCTGCATTTGTCTAAACAAGACTGGCCCTCCTGTTATGTAACTGCCTCCAAAGTAAAATCTTCAATTCCTTAATAAAACCACAGACTCTTTTTAAAGAAAATGTCAGTAAATGAAGACCCTCCTAATGGCATAGCCAAGATCAAGACTATCTATAAATCTTGTCTGCCTGTTCTACTTTTGGAGTTAAATATGAGATAAGAAGTTGAGCCTTTTATGAGCAGGAATTGATCAGGTACCCTTTAATCTCATGTCCAGTACCGAATTGCTTTATCTCCCTAAATCCTCCTAACCCCTCAATGAGGTGAGTGTCATTTTCTGTACATATTCATGAAGAAACTGAAATTCCTGGGGCATGTAGCTAATGAGTGACTCAGCAGGAAGTAAGTATTTAGGTTCCTAATAATAAAAGTATTTCCAAGGTGGCTACCAAAATACTTAGAGCTTGACCTGAGTTACTGAATTGTAATTTTCAAGAGAAAACCGTGGAGGCAGCTAGTAAGTGATAGTCTCCCTTTTCAGATAAGAAAACTGAAGCAGAAGGGGCAAATTACCTATGCGGGTTTTCTTAGCTGTCTTGTGCCAAAACTCTGTGGCACACACAAGGCATCCTATAGCCTGCTGGGTCAGCCCTTCCTACTTTATGGCTGGCTAGAAACCATCCATGTCGGCCAGAGCCTTCTTCTTTCACACAGCACTTTTGCCATACATGAACTCATAAAAAATTTCAAAAGGGCAAACCTATTTGGGAATCTTTATGCCTTAGAATATCACCTTAAAATCTCTTGCATATGGCAAGGGGCTATCCTGATTTGCCTGGAGCTATCCTAGATCTGTCCTAGTATCACTTGTCTTGAAAATCTCCTCAGTCCCTGTTAACCAGGATGCTAGTTGACTCTGCTTGCAACTTTGAGATCTTTAGGTTCCTACACTGTATCTGAGTCTCCCTTCTTTACCCAGGCTCAAGTATTCATACCCTTAGAACTTTACCTCTCCTCTCCACTGGTCAAAGCCAATTCATCTCCACTGTTTTCTCTTCTTAAGCCATCTTCTACAGCTGTGAAGGGGACATGTGAAGAGGTGGACATCCTTGGAAGGAATGAGACTCTATTAGGGCCAATGAAGGGTTTAACAGATTTGGGGACATTATTCATTCCAAAAAAGTCATGGAACTTATGCATTTGGGACCAGGCACCATGAGAAATTAGTAAGTCTCTCTCTGGTCTGTGCTGGTCACAAACCAAGAGAATGAAAAAAAAAGCTATAGACAGAAGCCAAAATCAGAAGCAACTTGGATGAGATAGGATCTGTCCTATGCTGGACAGCTTTGACTAGTGTTTTGGGTTCAACTCTAGATGTTACCACAATTGTAACACAGGTGTAAATTAGCTTTAGAGGCACATAGTCTAAAATGAGAGCAAAGTCACAAGTAAACCACAGAATAAAAGCTTAGCTGGGTGAAATGTGAGCAAAATGCAGTTCTTACCCAATGCCTCCTTAGATTCCATTTTAGAATGTTATTATGTGAGCTCAACACTCATCAAAAAAGTGCTGTCATGCTTTATGTCTTAGCTCCAGCTCAGGCTGCACAACAAAACACCATAGGTGAGGTACTTACATAGGAACACATTCCTCACAGCTTTGCAGAGGGAGGTTCAAACTCAGAGTAACAACAGGTTACATCTCTATTGTGGGCTCTGCTGCTGGGAGTGGACAGCTGCCACCTCACGCACCCTTCAGTGGTGGAGAGAGATGGAGCTCTTCTAAGGACATCAGGCCACCATGGGAGCCCCTGCTTCATGTCTTCACACATACCCAGCTCTCCTCTCAAGCTCTCTGGTCTAAATACCACCACATCTGGGTCTGGAGCTTTGGTATATGTATCTTGGGGCTGGAATGGGACACAGCCTACGTTGTGACAATCAGAAGGAACAGTAGTTCCAGATACTCTATGCTAGATGCTAAGCCACATTGCAGGCTTGGTCCATGCTCCACAGCTGGCTGTGTCCATTGAGGTATGTGGGACAGTTTGGGTTCAATAAGCTTTTTAATGTCAAAGAGTTCTATATTCACAGAACAACCCTAAAGACAGCACTGAGAGATCACCCACATAACCTTCAACCAGTGACCTGTGTTGTGGACATCTTATGTCACCATACTATGTAGGTCAAAGCCACGAGACTCACATTGATATACTGTTTTTAATTAAACCTCAGACTTTCTTTGAATTTGCCGGTTTTCCTATTAATGCCTCTTTTCTGTTCCAAGATGTGGTCCAAGGTACCGTGCCATGTTTAGTTGACACAACTACAGTTTCCTCTGGCCTATGACAGTGTCTGGGTCTCTATTTGTTTATGATTACTTTGGAAGTTTGAAGAAGTCTAGCTCCTGTATTTTATAGGCTGCCCTTCACTTTGAGTTTATCTAGTAAACAACACACACACACACACACACACACACAGACACACACACTTCCCAACAGAGATTTTAGAATAACTCTATATTTTTAATCTGCTCTGACCAAGTGACCACAGCATACTGAAAGTCCTATCGTATTTCTATGAAACAGCATCTAATTTTTAAATACATTTTCTGTAGGTGGATATTATCACTCTCATTTTAATCCCTTGAGTAGTAATGAATCTCTGTTTCAGAGGAGAAAGCACAGCACTAGGACCTGAAACCCTGCATTTCAATCTCAACTTCATCTCTACCAACTTTGATCTTGGGCAAATCATTTAACGTCTAATGAGTCTTGACTGCTTCTTTGAAGAAAGGAATAAAATATGGAGTGCATAGTACCATTGTGAAGATTAAATAAACTGGGCAAGAAATGTGATAAAAAGCTAAAATAAATGTTTAAATTTACATTTTTATTGCAGTTAAAGATAGTCTGTCATTAATCCCCTTCACATCTCACCTCACTTAGAACACACGAATACCATCGCTCTAGCCATTTTCAGAAGCAATGCTGGAAGTTCTTTTTTGTGGGTGTCTTTAGTTGCGCTGTTGTGGTTGTGACAATATCATGAATAGATTCAAAATGTTTACGTTTTATGATCAGGTTGACTTTGGGCAAGAGTCAGAAGGCATATGATGCCATATGCTTATGAATCTGCCTTTCCACTGGACGGCATCCTGAAGTGACACTCACTATAATTTTGTTCAAACTTCATAAAGGCAATGAAGAAAAAGGATTTCTAGAACTGCTTCACAGACTAACAAGAACTATGGGATATGTGCATTCAGTAGGGAGCCCTTGCAGGGGGTATACCTTTGGCAGATATGTCTTTCACTGTAATCAATTATTTACATGCAAATATTACCCTCTGATCACCCCTTGTATGTTGTCCTGAGATATGATGTGGCACAGGTGCCTTTTGATGATCTTCAGCACTATTCCTGTACCTTGTTCCTTTTATCTTTTTGGCAGTATTCTAAAAAGAAAAAGGGTCTTGTATATCATAGGTGAGTTCTCCCACTGAGCTATACCCTGCGCTCTTTTTAAATTTTAGTTTCAGGTAGGGTCTCAGTAAGTTCTCACAAGCTTCGGATTCCTGGGCAAGTAGAATTTCCAGTGTGTGACACTATTTCCAGCTATACTTGTTCTTTCTTTATTTGTTTGTTTGCTTATTTATTTTAGCAGAATCAGGGATTGAACTCAGGCCCTTGTGCTTTCCAGGGAAACGCTTATTCCACTGAGCCATCTCCCCCACCTCATATTTGTTCTTTACACTCACTCCAGACCTCACACCTGAATGTCATTTATTGACCTTTGTTCATGATCAGATCAGGTAGAAAGGTGGACTGCAGTGACTGTTCAGATCACAGTTCTTCCGGTAGACTTGTGTATCTGATTGTTTCTGTTCACATAGTATCACACTCTGTTGTTCTGATTTCAAGGGGAACAAGTGACTCAGTGAACCAAGAGAAGGGGCCCTCTTCCTTAGATATAGGAACTGGTACCTGCTCAGCCAATCAGAGCCCTCCCTTGGGACTTTTCCAGTAGAGTTAATAAGGAAGTTCTCTTTGCAGTTACAAAGATGAGCTGCTGTGCTCGTGCTTCTTATCATGAGTCTGACACCCAGTAAGCACAAAACCAGCCTGTGTGAAGAAGCAAATCTGAAAGATAGAGATGAAATTCACTGGACTTGGATCCAGTGTTTGCTTTGGTCAATTCACTCCTAATCTTTCCATAGTTCAGTGACTGTGTGAATCAATTAGCCTGTTGCCTTAAGCTAGTTTAGATTATGTTCTTATAAAATGCAATTGAAATAATCTTTATAGATTGCTGGTTAACTCCAATCTGAGTGTTTATACTTTCTGTTGCTTTCACAAAATACCCAAGGCTGAGTCATTTATAAAAAAAGGTGGTTTACTTAGCTCATAGATCTGCATGTTCAAAAGCACAGTGTTGCTCTCTACTCCTCTTTGGCAAGGTCTGTGTGCCACTGTGTGCACAATGAGAAAACAAGAGAAATGAGTGAGAATGAGGGATGCACAGTGACAGATGCCCACAAGGAACAGTGCCAGGTCCAACCTCTCTCACAATAACTATTTTACTCTTTTAGGAACTTGGTGAATCCCTTAAATATGAATTGCTTTAATCTTTGAATCAAGCACCCCCATCACCACCACTGGACTTATTCAAGTCACCAATACCTTGACACTCTGCCATAGCGCCTGCCAACCTTCCAAGTGAGTGTCACTGGGCACAGCATACTCAAAGCAAAGCTTGTGCTTTTTTGAATTTTCCTGCCTGCTGCCACCTGTTTCAGGTGCCTGGCTCCACCACGGTACCATGACTTTCCTTCTCAGACTTTGTGGGCTGAAGTGACGTCAGAGCCACCTGTGACATGCTGTTACCAGAACAGTATAAGAGGGCTGAATCTAACGAAGCTCAGTTAAAGAAAATGTGGCATGTGACAGCTCAATGAAGTAAATGAAATGACAAGGAAGCAAGGAGGCACACTCAGAACATGTGACAAATTAAAGTAGAAAACGCTTTCTGCGATGAATCAATGGAGAAGTCATGGGGGAGGGCAAATTCAGAACTTACAGTCAGAAGTCCACAACATCTGAGTTCATGCCCAACCTGAGCTACTGAGGAACACATAGAACATAATGATTCAGAATTTGATATGAAGTTTAAATGAGACAATGAACAGACTTATATAAAATTTTATCCCAACTGGCTCATTTAAATAATTACGCAGAAATGTATACCATTTCACTCTTCACTCACAGCGTCCTGATGTTTTTTTTTTTTTTTTTCTTTTTGAGACAGGGTCTCACTATGCAGTTCAGTCTGGCCTTAAGCTCACTTTGTAGCTCAGGCTGGTCTCGAACTCACAACAATCCTCCTGCCTCAGCCTCCCGAGTGCTGGGATTACAGGCCTGCGCCACCACGCCCGGCTGCGTCCTGATGTTATGGTTCCCATCTAGAGGTCCCCTGAAAGCCTCCTGGGATGGTGGGACTTTTGAAGGTTTCCACATTAAAATGTGTGCATGTGGGTTAAGGGTATGATGCTGGGTTTAGAGGTGTGGATAATTGAGCCCCACCCTGGATATGGGGGGTACAGATGAATAGACTTATAGTCTGGATGAATGAAAAGGGAGGGAGAGAAGGTAGACTTGCTGCTGCTGCTGCTTGCTGCTTTACTGCCTTCTCCTGCCACATCATGCACTGTTTCTCCTCTGTGATTTCCCTCTGCTGTGTCCCGTCTCGGGGCCAACTGAGTATGGATTGGACCCTCTACAAACCATCAGCTAAATAAATCTTCCCTGTCTTAACTTGTGGGCATTAGGTGTTTTGTCCTGGCGATGAAAAAAAAAGTAATTTAAGCAGTCCATGAGTTTTAAGCTTATGAGTAGCTTGTTCCTCTCCACCTATTGATTCCTTCAGTCAACAAACCATTACTGAATCTGTATGGATGCATGAAATGAAAGCATTTATAAAGATAGTATAAAGACTCCTCATGCAAGACCACTCACAAAACAGTGACAATGTCACAGTCATATAATGAGACAAAGCAGAAGCAATGAAATGTGATTTAGGACTTGGTGATTTAAGCCAGCTACAAGGGTCAAATTCACTTTCTCCCCTTCACCTTCTTACAGTCTGTTCTATAGGACAACTCTATAAGAGCAATATCAGCAGACTCTTGTGCCTTCTAGCTCCTCACTGAGTTTGGTACTTAGAGGGTACTGGAGGAAAGAAGAAGAACAGCAGCACAGCTTCCTCTCTAGTCCTAATTTAGGACTGGCTGCTCCTGCAACCTGGGGTTCTTGCTCCTCCCTAGGTGGCCTCTGGACGTAATTTTTCCTTTGCTATGCCCTCTATCTTTACTCTCATGGGAAAATAGTCCTGCTGCTAATTAGCCTCAAACTACTGTGCTACATTTTATGTCTGATTTCATAATGCTATGTGTATTTTTATTTAAGATAGGAGATTTCCGTGTAGTCCAGATTGGCTTTGAACTTAACATGTAGCCCAAGATAGTATTAAATTCATGGCAATCTTCTTGCTTCAGCTTCTGACATGCTGTGATTATACGCTTGTGATACTATACCTTAATGTTCATGGTTTGGTTTTTTTTTTTTTAAATATGGAATGCTTCACGAATCTGTATGTCATCCTTGCACAGGGGCCATGCTAATCATCTCTGTATCATTTCAACTTCAGTATATGTGCTCCCAAAGTGAGCGCTGTTCATGTTTATGTTGTTGCTGTTTTTGTGGTACCAGGGATTGAACTCATGACCTTTTCCTTTCCCAGCCACAGAGTCTTATGTCACTGAGCTTCTCATAGGTTCCTCAACCTATGCTTTATTAAGTAATCCCCTAGCAATTTTTGAAGCATGTCTATAGGACATACTTCATGTTGAAACCTGGACCAGTACACACGGTTTCTTTGGCCAAAGCTCTTAATTTGTTTAAGCCTTTATTTTCTAGATTTTAAAATGAGAATAAGGGTAGTCTTTCCCTCCAGGCCCTGGGCAACTTCAATTGAGAAAAATGCTACAGATTATGCAAAAAGTGTGAGCAGAGAGACAGGCAGATGATAAATGAGAGCTAGGGCTGGGGAGATGACTCAGCAATCTAAGTGCCTGCCTGGAAAGCACAAGGACCTGAGTTTGATCCCCAGTACCTCATGCCATTGCAGCCCTGGAACTCTGTATGTGCCATGCCAGCCACCAAAACCAGGAATGGTGGTTCTTGGGAAGCTTAGGATCATTGCTATGATTCTGAGCTGTGCAGTGTGACCCTGCACCAAGTAAATAAACAAAAATTAAAAATAAAAAGTTAAATAGCTAAATAAATGAGACCTAGCTTTTACCCTTATTAGTTCAGTAACCTTGGACACTTTGCAAGGAAATTCTGTCTTTACAGCTCAGTTCCATGTAGGTAAAAGGATTATAACAGGAAATACATTTCAATTGAGACCCCAATTATAGGAATGAAGCTAAGTAACCTGCATTCTGAAGGGAAGAGTTAGGTAGACAATCCACAGGAGAACTTCCAGTCTATGATTAATCTAAAGCTCCTGATGGCTTGCTTGAGAGGGGCTAAGCTTAGGGAGAAGGAAAGATCTTCCAATGTGCTCATGATATTGCGAATAGACTTGATTCCCTTCTTAGGCAGAGTAAGAACATATGGGAATAGACACTCTTGCTTAGAGGATTTGGGGCCAGTAGCTGACTAGCATCTCACTCACAGGCTGGATACCAGCTGCCAAGATGTAGAAACTGGTAAAGCCCAAACTCTCCAGCGAATGGAGCATAATGATGTTCATGAGAGACATTAAAAATCAACAGCATAGATTAAAAATCAACTGAACTAATAAGGGTAAAAATCAAAGCATGCCCTTTGCTTGCCTTGGAGGACTGAGACTTGCAGCTCACCAATACTCCCCATGGGGGCCTAGTAAGTGTATGCATTTGACCCCAACCACCACTCAAGAGTCTCAGGGTACCATCAGCATAGGAGCCAAAGGGTTGCTAGTCAGTCCAGTGGAGTGCCATATCAGGCTCTTTGGAGGTCCTATAGGAACGGTACCACATAGAAGAGCCACCATCTAGATTTACCGATGTGAAAGACTTTCTACAGTAAGGAAAGCACCACACCCAGCACAAGCCACCTGCTGTCTCAGCTGTCCCAGGGCTGAAACCTTGACAATTAGTTAGAGTTCAGTGAGTGAAGAAAAGAAAAATACCTTAGAACATTCCAGGTACCTGAGCGGCTCCATACACCTGAACTGGGGAGAGGGGGGAAGCTTTAGACTGGATGTGAAATTAAATTTTGACTTAGATTGAACTGGACTTTTTAATACCTGAAAGTAACCAGAAAGTTATGAAGTCTCCCCATTCTGCCATCAGGAGAAGGAAAGACAAATGCAACTAAGTGAGTTTGATGGTAGTAAGAAAAAAGTAAAACTCTTCTTGATGGTATCAACCAGAAGCGATTTATTTTCCAACACATTTTCTCAGCAGAATTTTTGTGGAGAAATGCGGAAATAACATACCTAGAATAGTACATTCTAGAATAGTAGTGTATCTTTATCATTATTAAGGATTTCACTCTGTGTGTTGCATATACATGTTAATAACATATGAAGTAGTCCCATTCCACCAGAGTAAATGTAGAAAAGTGGTAGCACCCAGTGGACTGCAAACAGATCTGTTTTCAGGGCACTTAGGGCTATTAGGGCTTAATCCCAAGGGTAGCTATCAGTCTAAGAGCAAAGCACTGAAGTTCCCTAGGTTTATTCACAGTGATCATGGAGTTGAAGCCTGGCCCAAGCCCACTCCACTTGATCCTTGGCTATTGACCACACTGCTCTCTTCATACTCTTGAAGTTTATTAGCAAATACTTTGAGCCTGGCTTCTACTCCTCTTTTGGGATGCTACCTACCTGCTGCTTAGCCATAGTTCCCCTTTAAGAATGATCCAGTTCTTTCTAGTAAGATAAGAATGGGCAATTCTTTTTTTTTCTTTTTTCTTTTTTTTGCTACATTTTCATTTTAGTGCTTTTTATCAACTCTATCATAGGGCAGTTATACCTCAAAAGACAAGTTGAGTGAATAATATTTACCTGCCTTGAACACAGGAGGAAACCCAAATTGGGGTATTCTGGAACTTGCCAAAATTAAGTGGAATACTCTTAGCTCATAAATATTTGAAAATACTTACTCTCTGCTTTTGTGCACTCTGGGTAGACAATTTGGGGTAGACCTGTTTAGCATTCCTTTAGTAGGAGTCCATAGAAGCTGCCACATCCTCCATGCGATGGATCAATATTTCTTCCTGGTTGTATCAGCATGGGCACCAGGGAGTAGATGGTAGCTGAGGGCAGTGATCTCAGTTTAGTGGCCTCAAGGCTGAGATTGTGCAGACTGCAAGGATTGGGACAGCAACCTGGTCTTAGAGACATCACACCTAAACTGTCCCCGTGCTTTGATTGTCCCTAACTATCTCTGAACACTGGGCTTTCAATGATTCTAGGCAAAAGAGAAGAATTATGTAAGTCAAAGAGAAGAGAGGTTTGGGTGTTGGTTTTACTGTTCCTCCAATGTTTGTTGATTATGTGAGCTGTGGCTATAACTCAGTGGTACAGCACCTGCCTGGTGAACACAAGATTCTGAGTTTGATTCACATTATCAAATTAACTAATTAACTAATTAAATAAATTAAGCTACACTGTGCATAACTTACACAATAACATTTCAATAAATGCTCCTTGTTAGAGGTTTTTTACACTTCCAGAGGCATATATAACTGTGCGACTCTGATGAAGAGTATGAAAAATTTTCCTAGAAATATCACTCCACAAGGGCTAGCAAGATAGTTTAGAGGAGCTCCTGCTTTGGCAAGTGCAGGAACCAGGGTTCAATCCCTGGTCCTGCATGCCATGCAGGCCCCACCCCCAGGATTCACTGAGCTGGTGAGCAAGTCTGGGTGTGGTGGTGCATGCCTGAAATCTCAGCACTGAGGAGGCTGAAAACAGGAGGATCACTATGAGTCTGAGCTGCATAGTGAGACTCGGCACCAAATACATAAATGAAAAACAAAAACAAAGGAAAAGAAAAATTATCCCACAGAAGATATGGGTAGAAATTGCATATAAATATGAAGAGGTTCATGAACACTGTCCATAGAATTCCCCAGAGACCAGAGAACTCCAGGCAAGTTCCTGTCCTCATCAAAGTGACAAGGCCACCTCCCTTCCTAGGAGGACAGCAGGTCAGTCAGAACCAGACCAATGCAGAGTTGCTCTTTGTTAAGGATTTTGGGAAGAGAAGAAGGATCACTTGGGTCAATGTGCTATGAAATGTTCTATGTGCCAAATTCTCCACAGTACAACCCTGTGCATTTTTTGCAGCATTAAGCACTCACTCATGTTGAGCATTTCTAGTGAGTTTCCTTTTATCACATCTTAGATTCGTAATTGTGCTTCACATTAATCAGAATCACCATAAGGCAAGACCAAGTGTCTCTCATCACTTGATGTATTTTACACCAACTTGTAAATGAAGCCTAGCAAGTACCATGGAGGAAGTTGCTGCACCCTCTGTTTCCAACACCCTCGCCCATCCACCATCCAGGTGTTTGACTGCAAGGGCCACAACCTAGAGCCACAGCAGAAGGCAAAGGAGAGTCTCCTGGGTATCAGGAAGGGACTCAATCCTGGGACTGAGAGGGGTGACAGACCATATAGAGACTTTGAATAGAAAGTGGGGAAAGGGACAAGAGGAAATAAACACGAATGGGTGGACTTCTAGTGGTGACAAGAACAAAAGCCAAAAGCCTGACTTTACAAACTGGGAAAAGTTGACTGGCAAAGGTGTAAACAAGTCACAACTAAACTAGAAGTGAACTAGTTAAGCACCCAGCTCCAGGCCAGTGTGCCAGTGTAATGCTGTCTCAGGAAGACTCCACATGCTCCTGTAACAAGAGCTTGCCCTCAGAGAGAACCCAGCAGGGTGGCTGCCAAGCCTGCCTTCCCAATCTAGGGGGCCTGAGGAGGTGCTTGCCCTGCTGGGCTGATTCAATAACCGAGGTCACCTTGCTACCTATACAATTTACAGCTTTCTCATCCACTGCTTTTCTGTTTTTTTTTTTTTTTTTTTTTTTTTTTTTTTTTTTTTTTTTTTTTTTTTTTTTTTTTTTTTTTTTTTTTTTTTTTTTTTTTTTTTTTTTTTTTTTTTTTTTAAGTTGTATGGAAAGAGACTTATTCAAATAATGGCAGCTGAAAAACATTCTCAAGTGAGGCTATGCTTCACTGTGCTGGTCACTGTCAGCAGGTTAGCTCACCTACCTCACTGAGCACAAGGGTGGCATGGAGTCTGCATGTGCTGAGTGTGGCTTCCTAACAGCCCTGCAGCCAGAGAAACTTTGATTTTTTATGCATATATTTCATATACTGGGAATCTAAGGCTTAGACTGGATGCCTTCCCCCGAAGACTCTACTCAGAGGTAACAGAACCAGAATAGTGATTATGACATTGTTGGACCCCTATAGTCCTGTTATGCACATTATTTTCAACCCATTTGTTTAAATTTTACTTGCTGATATTTTCTACTTAGTGCCAGGTACCACACTAGAGGATGGGCAAATGCAGCTGGAAAGGAATCGTCTCTAGAAGCCCATTGTCTAGAAAAATGAACCACCTTTTCTGAATGGCACAAAGCATTGGTTCAATCCCTCTAATACTTGAGAGTCTGGGAGACACGTAGGATCCAATCTACACCACGCGTTTCCTGGCTGAGGTCTGCACTGACAGAATGATCGGGGCGGAGGCTTTGGTGAAGTTTGGGAGAATGGCACACACCTGTGGCGTTAGCACACAGGAGGCGAGAAAGGACGCTGTGAGCTCCAGGCCAGCCTGGGCTGCCTAATCAGTCAGTTCGAGGCAGCCAGAGCTACACAGTAGGCCCAGACTCACCCCTCCTCAAAATAAAGTCATTGTAGAAATAAATAGGTCTAAGAGGCTTGGGGATGCAGTTCAGTGGCAGAATGCTGACCTATCATTGAGAAGGCCCTGGGTTCAATCCATAGCATCCCCTCCAGAAAACAAAAACAAAACAATAATAATATAAACAGGCCTAAGGAACATAGGTGAACCCTGAAAGAATAAAGGGTTGTCTTACAAAGTGATTTTAACTATAGAGAGAAA
Organism: Ctenomys sociabilis; assembly: GCA_004027165.1. Classification (NCBI taxonomy): domain Eukaryota; kingdom Metazoa; phylum Chordata; class Mammalia; order Rodentia; family Ctenomyidae; genus Ctenomys; species Ctenomys sociabilis. The sequence continues at coordinate 31,057 of PVKA01021795.1, forward strand.
CAAACTCTAACAGCTGATAATGGAATTAGGAACCATCTCCATCAGTCCTCCTACCTCTGGAAGTCATCCTACCACACCTTCCTCCCTGTTAGCGCAGCCAAATTTCCCAAGCCAGGAATCCTGAGATCGGTTTGAGGTACTCACTTTGGGAGGCTGCAGGTGATTGGTGGAGAGCGGAACAGATGTGCAGCCTTAGCAGTAACCAAGGAAACAGAAATAAAACAATAATGATTTGGTGCCTAGCGTGGTGGCATGTACCTGTAACCCCAGCACCCAGGAGGCCAAGTCCACAGAGTTGCTGTGAGTTCCAAACCAGCCTGCTATCTCACACAAAACAAAACAAAAAGAAATGAAATGAATCAAAACAAAGCAAAGCAAAGCAGAACAAAACAATTGTAGCAGTAGTAAACAAAGGAGCAATGCTTTCTAAGCCAGGGGAACATGATCGAATTCAAAACTTTAATGCACAATCTGGAATTTAGCTCAAAAGTAAAAGGGATTAAAAATTAATAATAATTTCTTTAAAATAAGAAAAGAAAACCGGGCAAGCTACAAGTTAATAACCAGTCGTGAGTCCACCAAAAAACAAAGGCCACAAAATCTGGGGAGAAACAGAAGTTTATAGCTAGAAATAAGAGCCAGGTACTTGTTCACTTGCCAGCCTGTGGCCAATGCTACGAAAGCTGATAAGAACATTCAGTTTAAGTCATGCATGTGAAATATATTTGTAAATATGAATATAGTTATACATTATGCATATCAACATATGGATTCGTTACATATAATTTGCACATACATATGCCTACATTAGTATGTATATATTAATTTGAGCTAAGAATGATGTACATTATATCAATAGTTTATCTTACAATGTGGGTTTAATAATTTATTGCATAGGGTGGATGAGATAGCTCAGGGGACTAAGTGCTTAGTTAAGCAAATGCAGGGCCAGCCAAATAGCTCAGTGGATTAAAGCACCTGCAAACAGGCACAGGGGCTGGGGGTTCAATCTCAGGCCTGCCCTGCTGGCCCCACCCTTGGGGCACACTAAAATGGGGATTGAGACTGGGCGTCGTGGTATGCACTTGTAATCCCAGAACTTGGGAGGCTGTAAACAGGAGAATCACTACAAGTCCGATCTAGTAGTGAGACCCTGAACACCCTATAGACCCTTTCCTAAAATACCAAAAAAAAAAAAAAAAAAAAAAAAAAATAGGCAAGTGCAGGGACTGGGGTTCAATCCCCACACCACATACTGGGCCAGTCTCACCCCTGAGCACGCTGAGCTGGCCACCAAGACAACATGGTGCTCATGTCTGTATCCCAGCACTGGGGAGGTTTAAAAGAGGAAGAACACTACAAGTCCGAGCTGTGTAGTGAGACCCTGTACCAAATACATGGAAAAAAAAAAAAAAAAAAGATTACTTAGTTTTTCATTATATCTGCCTTTTATTTTACTTTATACTTTAAATATCTCAAGCTCACATAAAATTATAGGGGCAAGCAAACATCTATTGTGCCTTCTCAGTCCAGATGTAACTACTGCTGACCTACCACACCCCTCCCGCTGCTCCCTGCTCTGTGTGGATGAGGCAGATTCGGTGCCTGGCACTCAGCAGACTCACAGGGGTCTAAGTCAGTTCACACCTGAACTTTGCCATCCACGCCCACTCATCCTTCCTTTCCAAATGGAATTCAGTGGAAAACAGCATCAACATTCCTTTCAAATTCATTGAGAGCTGATGAGTTTAAGGTTCCTTTTGTCATGGGGTGTGTGGTTTTAAAAAGGTCAGCTTTCAAATTTAAATAGAAATGGGCCTGTAGCTAGTCCTGGTGAAACCTGTAATGCCAGTACTCCAGAGGCTGAGACTGCAGGAGGGCGGTGAGTTGGAGGCCAGCCTGAGCTATACAGTGAGCTCAAAGCCAGCCTGAACTACAGAGAGACCCTGTCTCAAATATAAATAAATAAATAAATGCCTGTTACCCGACTAAAACACTGTACTCCCTATCACATGGACAATGCTAAAATGATAAAGGTCCATTTTTTTAAAGCCTTGACATGCACTAACATTTATTCTCATGTATTCCTCTGCCAGGCAACACCAGGAGTTGTTGAAAGCTAAACTGTGTTACATACTGTTGTAGGCAGTGGAGTTAGACAGAAATATTTTTAGGCAGTCAGGCAGGGCCAGGCCCTCGAAAGAAATAATACAGGAAACAAGATGTCCCTAACTCCGGTAGGGCTGGAGGCTCTTGCTCTGAACCAGACCTAAAGGCCAAACAAACACTAAAAGAGTAACACCTAGGACTGATTTTCTAAATAGGCAGCAATCACCAGAAAAGACTCCAGTGAGTCACTAGTCCAGCCCCTGAGGGGAAGAGAACCTGCCCATATTCATGCCTGCTTACTACATGACTCGCTTCCCCATTTGGTCCTGGGTCTAATCAACTTTACCTGAGCAATGGTGCTTGTAATCCCATTGGCGACCATAGTTTTGTCCCACCCCACATCCATCTAAGCGAGACCCCTTCTCTACCTTAGTCCCACATGGTTTTGCCGTATAAAAATAACCGGAAAAAGGCAGCTTTCTGGGCAACCTGTTCGGGCCCCCCTTCTGTCCCTCTTAAACAGAAGCTTTTCTTTCCAATAAAGTTTTATCCTCAACCTCCGTTTGTACCTAAAATTCATTCTTTGGTTTTAAAAAACATGAACTCATCAGGGTCAGGTTGGGAGTTTTACTTCCCTGTATCAGTTTGTTATAGCGGAAAAATAAGAGCCACACGACTTCAAGCTCGTCGTGCTCCTGGAAAAGCCCCCTTTACACATGGAATCTGTCCTCATTCAAAACTCCCTCTTTTTTAAACAGTGAAGGTACAGGCTGCGTTCACTTTGTAACAGCTGTATCCACTGTCCCCAAGCCATTTCCATGTTAAGGAAGTTTGAGAGGTTAGGGACCCCAAATCAGCGATGAAATGAATTAAAATGGAGTGACCTTATTACCTGGGCTGGGCTCTTCTCTGCAGCAAAGCCCTTCTCTCTTGCATATGATTTTTTTAAAAATTAAGATAGAAAAAGGGACCAGCAGTGTTCCTTTACTTTTAATCCTACATCAGCACCCGCAGGGCAGCGCCTGTGACAGTGGTTGTGGATGGATGTCACCCAGGAGAAAGCTCTCTGGACAGAGAAGTGCGAGCACTGAACAGGGAAGGAGCAAAGGTAAGGGGACTTGGCCTCGCCAGAGCCCACCTGCAGTGCAACTTCACTGGAAGCTCTGGAGGATGTAACCCATGCTAGACTAGAAAACCAAGTCTGACCCCTGCAGAGGGCAAAACACACTTTCTTGCAGCAGCTGAGAGTGCTGTGCAGAAGCCTGAAAGGAAATACAGAGAGAAAAGCAACATCCTGGGCCGCACTTGTCCATCTGCATTACTATCGAAAGGTGCAGGACAATAATTAAAAGTTTTGAATGGAAACTTACAAAACTGACAAACTCTGTGGTGATTAGACTCGTTGAACCTGGAGATTCAACAGAGAGATAGGAAGGCTGGTCCTCAATAGCCCATGTTTTCTATTCCCTGCAAAGCCCTTAATTTGAAGTGAGCATTATTTGGATGATGGCTGCCTGCCTCCAGAACCTTCTGCAGCTCTCTCTGATGATGTCTTCATTGAGACCCTGTCACCTGCCGCAAGACTGCTGATTTTAAGGCACTTCGAAGATGAAAATAAAAATTCCATTTACTTTCTGCAGAAGATAGCTGTCTGCTCCCTTTGAGCTGAACTGGAGGGAGCATTCCGAATACATTGCTGGAAGTGAATGGGATTTCGCAGCTATGTAAATTGCAATTCACCCCTGAAAACTCCATTTTAGCAAAACTCCTGGTTAGTACTGTTCTGCATGCCCAGGCATTCTCCCCAGCCCTCAAGCAGAAACCAGCAGGGGCCCAAGAGGAGGCTTGTGGGAACAGAGTACTCTGAAGAGGGGCTGGGCACTATCATCTCCAGTGCCCGCAGTGTGAAAAGCAAAATTCACGTGAACTGATGTTTAACCAGGCAGGCAAGTGTGGGGCCGGCGAGAGACTCCCTTCTTGGAGTCGGGGAAGTGAATGCCCCAACCGCGTCTAGTGAGCAAGTCGCAGAGTACCTCGGAGTCTTTTGGTTTGAGTCTCTCACAAGAGTTTACTAAGCTTTGCTGACCTCTTTCAGAAGCAGACTGCAGGCATGAGATTAGAATCATTTATGTGAAAGAATCATATATAAAAAAGTACTAAGCAAATGAAAAACAGCTGGGAGTGACCCTTGTACCCAGATGCCCAAGAACCCACAAGAGAGTCTATGGATAGCAGAATTCTAAAGCAGCTTCCAAGAACCTGCCTCTGCTGCATGCACCTGGATCCTCTCCCCTGGAGGATGAGTAGTCCTAGGAATGCAATATGATAGCCAGTGCCATTACTAAGGTATGTTATGTGCTGGCACTCAGAAGGCTGAGGCAAGAAGATTACTGCAAGTTCAAGCCCAACCTGGCCTATAGAGTCAGTTCAAGGTCAGCCTAAGCTGCACTGCAAGACCCTGTCTCAAAAAAAAAAAAAAAAAAAAAAAAAACTAAGTCATTAACGTATGTGGTATATAAAACTACATCTTGGTGATGCAGGGAGAAAAACTGATCTCAGGTAGGTGACCTCCAACAATATAGGGAACCTCCAAATGACAAAACAATCTCTGGACCTGACCTGCACGAGTTTGTGTTCTCTAAAACTGAAGAATGAATTTTAGGAACAAACGGAAGTTATGAACAGGATATATTTATTGAAAGAAAGCTCCTGTCTGAGAGAGGGACAGGAGGGGGCCCTGAGCAGGTTGTTCCCAGGAAGCTGTCTCTTCCAGGGACTTTTAAAGAGTAAAAGTCCCCTCAATGTAGATCAATCTGCCTCTAAATCGTGGCTGTCCTCGAAGTGCTTCTGCTTGCCTTTGCAGAATAATTAAATTTATTGTCAAGGTGAAATGAAAATGCCACAAAGCTGTACCCTTTGGTGAATTTCCCCAGGTCTAAGGTGGTGAAGACATGAGAACTTGCTTAGGTGGACAAGAGGTGGGACAAAACTATGGTCAACCAATGGGATTACGAGCACCACTGCTCAGGTAAAATTGATTAAGTTCAGGAACAAACAGGGAAGTGAGTCACTCAGCAAGCGGGCATGAATGCAGAACAGGACTTTATCAGGTCGCCATCCAGTAGTAGTCAGATTAAGGATTCTTGGTCTCCCTCAGGTTGATGATCAATCTTGGATGCCAATCTTTAGGGAGGTCGGTATTAGTTTGATTTTGATCTTCGGTCTTTAGGTCTGGCCCGCAGCAGGAACTTCCATCCCTCCCAGAGTTGCAAGATATCTTGTCTCCCGTGTTATCTCCTCCAAGAGCCTGATCCTGTCTGACTGCGCAGAAGTATTTCTATCTAACTCCTCTGCCTACAACATTGGTAGATCGGCAATATTTTCCTGCTGCACCCGAGGGTGGCCATTGAGCAAGGAGACTGATGGCAGGCTATTGTCCTACAACTCCGGGGAACTGACTGAGTGTGAGAAAGACCCTGTTTTACAGATCCCTGTATTTGTGGTGGCACAAACTTACAACAGCTAAAAACAAAAAGAGCTTGTATGCCCATCAACAGGTGAATGGATACTGGAAATGCAGTGCATATGCACAATAAAGTACTGCTCAGCAACAAAGAAGGATCCACCTGAGGCATCTGCAAGAAAAGGGACAGATCTTGAGGTTATGGAGTAAATCAGACACAGAAGATGAAATCTTGCTAACATGAGAAACCAAAACCATAAATAATACAAAGAGCCAAATAAAAGATAGGTGGTAAGAAACAGGGAAATGGAATGTGTAGAGTTGGGAAGGGGGATGGGGAAGAAGGGAGGAGAGGGAAAGGAAGATTAAAGATCTTCAAGGTGCAATCTCTATATGTACTAATTCACCATGATGAATGCAATCATCGTGTTGTGCAACACATACCCCAACAAAATAAAGAAAAAAGATCCTGAACTCCAGAAGAAAACACAGTCTAACCAACTTGTTGATTTAGCTTTGTAAGTTTCTGATCAAGAAAGGCAGTAACTACTCTTGGCTGTGCCTTTGGACCTATAAAAACTATGAGACAATGGGATATGGTAGTCAGCATTTCTGTTGCTTGTGCAAAACACTTCATATCCACAACTTAAAAAAAAAAAGAAAGTTTGATTTCAGCCCATTATTTCAGAGGTTTCAGTCCATGACCAGCTGACCCCAAGGCAGACACATCATGGTGAAGGATGAAGCAGAGCAAAGCTTCTTTATTCATGGTGGCCAGAAGCAGAGCAAAAAAGTCACCAGAGAGGATGCTGAGCTGGGACCAGAGATGGGCCCCAGGGTCACATTCAAGAAATGTGCTTCCCTCACTACCTAGGAGGTGCACAAGCCAAGCGTGCTGCCTATGAAGTTTAACCATCGTAATGGATATGTTTTTAGCTGTTGTCTGTAGCAATTAACCTAGCATATGACTGTTATGAAGTAGTATATATAAAAGCAATAGGAAGAACAGTGAAAACTGTCAACATCCATTTTTTGAGAACTGGGGAAATTCACCAAAGGGTACAGCTTTGGGCATTTTCATTTCACCTTGACAATAAATTTAATTATTCTGCGAAGGCAAGCAGAAGCACTGCAAGGACAGCCAGGATTTGGAGACAGATTGATCTACATTGAGGGGTACTGATCAGGATCACTCTCAGAGCAACAGGGACGAAATCTTGATCTCTGGTGACCCAAGGCTCATGTTAGATAAGCAAGCAGGAAATATGGAGGCAGAATGGCTTGTCAGTTGGGGAGTGGCTTAGACAATGTGCGTCATAGTGAGCAGCTAGGCCTCACAATGACCAGCGATTTCTAAGAGACAGGAGCAACTGGAACCAGAACAGGCACTTAGCTTGGGCAACAAAGAAACTGAAGTATACTGGTGGGGGTGGAGGGGGGCATATTCTGTTATAATTCAATACAAAGAATG
>PVKA01021796.1:0-11409 GCA_004027165.1 Ctenomys sociabilis
TGGGGGTGGTGGTGGTGGTGGTGGTGGTGGTGGTGGTGGTGGTGGTGGTGGTGGTGGTGGTGGTGGTGGTGGTGGTGCTGGTGGTGGTGGTGGTGGTGGTGGTGGTGGTGGTGGTGGTGGTGGTGGTGGTGGTGGTGGTGATGGTGGTGGTGGTGATGGTGGTGGTGCTGGTAGTGGTAGTGTGGCAGCTGTGGGGACTCTGTGGTGTGTGCCAGACACTTGAGTTCTGATTTGTGCTGATCACCCAGATTCCAAGGTCTCAGCCTAATTCTTACACACTGTGTTCTTCTTAGCCTGGAACATTCTGTCCTTATGACCCTTAGACAAGTCCCGATTCATTTGTATGACAGAGTTGGAGCAGACACTAAATATATAAGGAGGGTCTCTAAGATGAAGCATGGGACTGTAAGATCCCAATGCACAAATGAGAAAGGGGTTAGGACTGTGGTGGACATGAGAACGGTGCAGTGAACTTCTCAATACATGAGTTTAGGTCAAATTTCATAGGAGAAATGGTGGGTGTGCAGTTGCTGAAGGAGCCAGTGCAAGGTGGATGTGATCTGACAGAGGATGTCTTTGGAGAGCTCAAAAGCTGAATAAGTAAAAGGGCATTGACCAGAGGCAGGAAAAATATAAACAAGACAATAGAGATGTAAGCAGCACTGGTTGTCACAGCTGAGCCAACCATGCAAAGCAACATGCCTGAAAGAGCATAGAAACAAATTCTAGAACAATCCAGTATCTCCTCATCGGGAGGAGATACAGTGATGGGTTTCAATATGCAAAGACATGAAGCCCTGGCTTTAGCTCAGTCTGTGCACACATGTGAGGAGTCTAAAGGGAGCTCCTGTGCATCTGATATTTCCTAAACAACAGTGGAAAACTCTGGTTCAGATAGCAAGACTGTGAAAAGTCACTTTAACCAGCACATATTATTAAATTTTTAGGTCCAATGTCTGGAAGGTATATTTTGGTTGGTTTATATGGGAGATACAATACTTACCATGGTACCTACCTTTGTTGTTAAAATTGTAGATCTGATCATGTACATTTAAGTAAAATGGATTTCTACTTTTATTAGTGTATTTCTTATGTAAGTTAAGTTAGAAATACAGGGTAGAAAAGATAAGGAGAAGAGAAACATTGAACATTAATCAGAAAAACACACACAAGGCAACAAAAACAGAACGAGAAGAGCTGTTTGATGATAAGAGAAAATAAAAGGGTCAGATTATCAAAGGGAAAATTTTAAAAAGATTGCTTCTTCTATTTAGTTTGCATTTATTCAATTGTTTACCCTCATAATGAATCTAGAAAGGGTAAACATGTGCTGAAATGTAGGAAATTATGCTTAGCTTTTGAGAATGTCCCCTGAAAAGAAACAAGTATTAAAAAAAAAATTCCTGCTTCCGAATTTCTTTGTTTCATGGGTTTTCTTATGACAGCCTGAAAATGTATTCAACTCTTACCCTTTTTAAAAGCATGATTTTACCAAATCGCTAATTAGAAAAATGAATTGTTCAAGCAATAGGGTTGAGGGCAGTTAAAATATCCCATCTGTTCAAAGATTTAACTCAAATGAATCTATGCTATTTCATTGAGTAGCTTTTTTTTATAACAACAAACTCAAAGCATATTTTACATTGGCTTAAGCACAGAAGGGGGTGGAAAGACTGGCATGGGTGGTTGGAAATGTCTAATTTTGTTTGTCTGTTTGTTGTAACTCGTGCTGGGCACAAGTCATTCAATTTATAGAACCAAGATCATGGAAGAAGCAAAAATAAGAGGTCAAAGACAGTCCTGGCTGGCCATGTTGTCAGTGGACTAAAGCACCTGCTTAGGCAAAGTGCAGGCCCCATCCTTGCATGATTGATACTGGGCTTGGTGACAAGTGCCTGTAATCCCAGTGTTTAGGAGGCTGAAAACAGGAAGACCACTATGAGTTTAATCTGTGTAATGAGACCCTGTAGACCCTGTACTAAACAAATAATAAAAGCCAGTCCACCATGAGATTTGTTGTGTGCATTGCTATCGGCTGAGGTCTTTCTTCCTAGTACAGGCCTTCCTCTGCACTGAGATAGACTCAGTAATCTCAGACTTTTCTGAAAAGCTCTGTTCACTCTACACTGCCACGGAAGTCAAGCTGTCTGACTTAGGTAGAGTGGTTTATTTTTAGGTTTATTTCTACAAAACTGGGCTTCAGGTAATAGTTTCCAACCAAGTTAGGAGAAGGTTTTGTTTCTCAATTTGATAATGGTAGAAATAGTTATACAATTGACATTCCAGGATAGAGAGTTCCTTCAGGGATGCAGGAATGTGAAGAAGTGAAGGATTCTTTCAGGGACTATAGATGTTCTTACCATCACACATTTGAAATTATTTAGTTCTTCATTTGCATATACACAGATTATTTACAGGTGCAACTGAATAAACCTGATTAACAGTAAAGGGAAAAAGACAAGAAGATATATACAGATTTCTTTTTCATTTATACACTAGTAGAATAATGAATTAGTAACCTATTATATTTTAACAGTGACCATGAAGTATCTTATTAAATCTTTGAAGTTTTGCAGATAATTAAAAAATTATTTATTTATTTATTTATTTGACACTTTGGACCATGTGTCAAGCAGGTGCTTTATGCCACTGAGCCATCTTTCTAGCTCAAAAAATTGTATTTCAAGTGGTTAAAATATGTGTTTCTTTTATGAAGAATTAGTATCCTTTATTATATTTAGAAGTAAGTTTTAATTGCTTCCTTAAATATTCTTATGTTTTTAAAGACAGAAAAATGAACCCAATGAAATGTACATCAACCCATGTTTAAATAGTTATAATAAAATCAACAGAAATGTACTTAAGCTTGGTTTGTAACCTATCAGACAAGGATGAAAATGAAATTACTAGAAAGTACAAAGATAACCACATATTATTCTTGCATATTTTCCCTCCATTTCTCAAAAAAGAAGTATAGACATTTTACAAGTCAAAATGTTTTATTGACATCATATTGCAAAAAATTGATATCAACTTTGAAGAGAGTTCGTCAACAAATAGCAATCAAATTTGTTAGATTTCCTAATTTTTGACAATACTATCCAAAAACAAAAGCAAGTTTCAGATCATCTAAGTAATCATTTTGTTTGGATCTAGTTAATCCTTTAAGAAAATTCTGTGAGGACTGAAAATAGATGGAATGTAAGCCCTTGAGAGCCTCAGCATCCTGAATTGTCTTTTACTTGCTAAATTTCCCCTCTTAGCTTATTAACTGTGTCTGATGTAGTAGCTTAATAAGTTGTTGATTCTCACTTGAAATAGCACTTCATTAATTAATATTATTCAAATTAGACAAGCATAGAATGGCAGTGTTCATACTAAACTCATGAAATACCTTGCTTACACAAGCCCAGGGACCACTGTTCAATTTCCAGCACCATATGCCACACAGGCCCCACTTCTGGGCAGGCTGGGCTGGCCAGAGACCAGGCATGGTGGTGCATGCTTGCAGTCCCAGCCATGTGGAGGCTGAAAATAGGTAGATCAATAAGAGCTTGAGTTGTGTAATGAGACCCTGTATCAAATTCATTTAAAAAGAAAACAAATCATAAAATATACCTTATTTCTATCAACAATTTTTAATAAGAATATTTATCTCATACACAGAAAAATGCAAAATGAGATAAAAAATTTCAGGTATAATTTCTGAGTAATGCATAACCTAAGTGGATAGATTCTAAGTAAGAATGAATCCAGATTTCTCTACATATATCCTGAAGCTCTTTATGCTATAAGTTTTGATACAACCTTGATAAAATCCAGGTTTGCTGGCTTAAACATTTGCAAAGGACCACCTTGGCAACACTCCTTACTTTTTTTTTTTATATTCTTACTGTGGCTTACTTGGATAACATTTCTATTTATTGTAAATTTTGTAAACTACGGTTTTTTACTACAGTAGAGGAATAATTCCTTCTAAATTATAAATAGTAATTTTTAACAGTAAGAATATGTGAATATTTCCAAAGTTTAACAAATATTCTAGAGAATAAAGAAAAATCCTAACTGAAAGTATTACACATAAGAATGATAATTATTTCTTATGTATGTGGTTGCAAGGTCTCACTGCGCAGCATGGACTCCTATAGATTCTCCCATTTTCAGCTTCTGAGGTGCTGGGATTGTTAGGTTTGCACCACTACACCAGGACTCTGGTAAGCTCAGCCCACCCTGGGAGGGGCTGGTGTGGCACATGGTGCTTGGGATCAAACCACAGTGTCTGTGCTTCATCTAAGCTTGTCTGCTTAGGCAGGCACTTTATTCCACTGAGCTACCTTGCAGGCCAAAATAGTTTGTTTTGAAAGTCCTGGATAGAATGGAAGGAGCAACAAATTTAGAGGAGTAAAGTAGGGAAAGGTTTGAAAAATGGGAGCAAAGAGCCAGGAGCATTTAAGAAAGGGAAGAATGAGCTCACTTCTGACATAGAAATACTGCAGCTTCAAAGGCATCACACCCATCCTTGGAACAAGGAAAAGCTGGGCACACTGGAAATCAATGCCGTTGCTTAGAGCCGCCAGATACCTTAGGCTTCAGGCAAAGCATCCTCTGCCGTTTAGAAAGGCAGTCGTGTCTATTGGAGATCTCTTTTCCTGGAGCAGATTGGACTCATGAAGTAGAGCATTAATTATATGGTCATTTTGATGAATTGCAGAAGGCTGAGTATAGGCTAAAGTAACATAGATAGATGCTTGGACCCACAGCCATCGACAGGATCCCTAGGTAGGGACATAAATACTCCCTTGGATGTCTTCAGGAACCAGATCCACTCTTACAGTGAACACTGCACGCATATGCTCTCATGGCTGGGAGCGGGAGTGGGGCAGAGCAGTTCTTGTGACTCATACCAGAGCATCTCATCACCAAACACCAAATATTACAGGGAAAGGATCCTGCTTGAGACTTGCCATCATCGAGGAAGTGTGACGCTCCCTCTTCATCTCTTTGAAGACTTTCAGTTTCATTAAGGGAGGAATTGTAAAGCATAGGACTAAGTTGGAGGGCCTCAAAGAAATACTGTGAGCACTGCAGCGAAGAAAGGGATGTGGAGCGCGGGGAGAGTGAGACTCAGGGTGCGGCGCACTGAGGACGAAGCCTGATTCGGGAGAACGTTCTATACACCCCGCCCCCCAGTCTGCCTTCCCAAGTCACGGAGTTCCTGGACAACAAATGGCTGCAGTCACGTTCAGTGAGTGGATCCGTCACGTTGTCCACGCGGTCGTTGACATATCCCAGGATGCTGTCCTTAGATGTCAGCCAACCTCCAATTCACGATGAAGGCCTGTCCCCTAGGAATTCATTTAAAATTCTGCACAGGAAACTATGTGAAACCAGAAATAAAACTAGAATTTTAGAATTTTTGGAAGATTGGAAGTATAAAAAGATTTCAAAAAAGAACCCATACATTAAAAACAAATAGCAAAAATAAGCTGCTGACATAATATTATATGATTCCTAGAATAGGGAAAAGAATGTCTATCTCAGTTATCATGAAAAAGGAATAACACACAAGGCGCACACATGAACTTGCATGCACTTACATACGCACGTGTGCATGAGCAAATGGCATCAGAAAATAAAGACCGAGGCAGTGATTGAAGAGGAATTGGGCAGAGAGTCTACCCACTAAATCACATTCCTGAACCTCAAGGAGAATAGCAAGTTAAATAAACAATGAATGAGTTTGATTTGTTTAGGTGGCAAGTAAAAATACAAATGAGTAAAGAAGTCAAAATAATTATTGAATTAAAATAAATTTTGAAAAGACACTCTAGGTTACTTGATTTTTTCTGAAATGAGGACCTAAAGATCTTGATTCAGAGATCATTATTCTTGGTTACTATGCTGGAGTATTCAGTGAATAAGTTCCTTATGCAAATTTCTCCCTATTTATAAAATAACTTTGATAACAGCCAATTTATATTTTCTGCTTCATTGATTTATTTTGACTTCTTTGGATTTGGGATTCCATTCTCTAAATAGTATTCAATCTTTGTTTGTCATTTAATTTTACTTTTTTACTCTCTGTCTCTGAATATACCACTATTATGCTTTCTTTTCCCTGATTTGGCATCCAATCGAGAATACTGCAATGCTTGCTATCTGGAAATTTATCCACCTTTTCATATTTCCCTAAAAGTGTGCTACATTTTAATGTAGTTATGTGCCCACAGCTAATTTATCTGAGCCAGCCCTGGAGCTAATCCATGGACTGTGATGGAGACCTAGTCCAGAATGCCCTCCTCAGTCAGACAATGACGAGCTGTCATTTTTTTTTTAAAGGGTAGGTTTGGGCTTCTTTCATGAAAGGGCTACTTATAATCTAAACAAGAACCCAAAATAAAAATGATTGAAAGAACAAAATAAATGCTAGATGATACAAAACAGGGCGATAGACTCTGTGAAGTCAGGAAATGGATTTGATGATCAGAAGGAGCAATCAGGGAGAGGAAGGAAATGGGCCCCAGTGCCGTAGGAACAGAAGCCCATTCCCACACAGATATATTTATTTCGTGTCACAGCCATAAATGGCAGAAAGAGAAGAAAACTTGAGAGCAAGAAAATGTAGAATCTTTATCCTATGCGTGTTAAAAAACACATGAATTATTGTTCTCCTCATCAATCATTTACCAATCATGGCTTGCCTAGCACCTCAGGGACTTTGAATAACTTTACATTTCTGCATGTGTGGGGGTGCATGTGGTTGTGTGGGTGTATGTGTGGGAAAAACTCTTTGAAGTTTTCTTTATAGAATACATCATGAAAATTAATCAAAACTGTAGATGTTTGGGCCAGGGAGATGGCTTACTAGAATAGGCACTTTCCTGGCAAATGCAAGGGCCTGAGTTCAATCCTCGGTTCCACCAAAAAAAAAAAAAAAAAAGTGTAGACGTTTTAAAAATTTTCAATTAAATACAAATAATTTATCTTGGCTTTTGAAAAATTATATTTGATCATGAGTATTAATGCATACTATGCATAAGAATGAGTGATTTCATTGTGATATTTCCTTATATGCTTCTATCATGCTTTGATCGCGAGCCGCCTCTTTACACCTCCCTTGTCTTCTTCTGTCTTCCTGTTCCTCTCAGTCTGTAATGTCCCCCTGCTTCTTGAGGCCTTCTGTTATTGTAGCTTCATCATTCTTAATTTCCACATATGAAAGATCATTATTTTTTTGTACCAGGAATAGAACTCATGACCTTGCATTGCCAGGCAGGTGCTATGATCATTGCTTTTATTATACAATCATGAGATGCCCTTTGGAGAATATTTAGTTCATAGCAAATGTAGTGATTGGAAAATCCCTTCCAATGAAGAATGCTATTATCCATTTTCATTGTTTTTTCCTTGCAATGATAATATGGCAGCTATGGATGTATGGAGAACAATCACACTAGTTTAACATATCTGGAAATAAATTTTTATTTCTAGATTTTCCTTCTTTTATAACATATGTTATAAATAAAAATTTATTTCCAGATATGTTAAACTAGTGAGTATATATTCACTAAAGGTTTATTTTTGACCACTTTTGTTTTTGTTTTTTCTTAGGCTTGCAATGTTCTATTTTCACTAGCTATTCCATTGTGCATTTCATACTTATCTATTGTTGCATCATGTGCCTACTGTATTTGTGTAGCTATTTATCTCTAACTGCTCTTACCTGACTGCTGGTCTTCTTTTTTTGTTTACAGAACTGAGGATTGAACTCAGGCTCTTTCACTTGCCAGGCAAGCGTTTATCCTACTGAGCCATTTCCCTGGCCCCATGACTGCTAGTCTTCTTACATTATTTTCTTTACATTTGTTCTTTAAACTTTGCCAAAATATGTCTGTATCTGAAGGATATTCCTCATAACATTATGAAAAAATTGTCCTCCTTTACCTTCAATAGTGCATTTTGTTGATTCTATCTCTTCCTATAATCTTCTTATAAGACATAGTTTATATTTTTCATTACATGTCCAATGATTTTCAGGTATGTGAATTTTATGGTTATGGTTTCAATTTTATGAATTCTCGCAACAACTTCATCTAGTTCTCATGATTTGAGAAGGGGTGTGCAGCTTTTATATCCTACATTATCTTTCTTTTTATATTTCATAGAAACATTTATTTTATTCTATTCATGGAAGCTTCAATATATATAATTAGTGTACATTTGTTGTACATTTTCCCACATGCTTTGGCTCAATTTATTTTATTATTTTCACTTTCAGTTTTAAACTCTCTACTTAAGATTAATGAGGGAAATAACTGGGCTTACATCATGATTTTTATTTTTTTGTATGGGGAATCAAACTCAGGGCCTCATGCTTGCCAAGCAGGCACTATGCTACTGAGTATTGGGCTTACTTTAAGAAAGATATTTTCTGTTGGTCTTTAGATAATTTCCCTGTGCTTTTGTTAATAACTAGTAAACAAAAGGCTGGGGAGATGGCTCAGTGAAATAAGTGTTCCCTGGCAAGCACAAGGGCTTGAGTTCAATCCCCAGTTCTGCCAAAGGAAAAAAAAAAATACTAGGAAAAGAGAGCTCTTCAGTTTTGTCAATTCAGGTGTTACTCAAAATGTTTTGTTTATGTTAATTGCATTCAGGTGTGGATTTCTTATTTGTGTTATCATTTTGTGATTTAATGTGAAATCTATACCTTCCTAAAGGAATCTCATTTAGAACATGTGGTCAAGCGTGCGTAACTCTGGAAACAAAAAGTTTACACGTTATTTTAGGAAAATTGGGACTAGGGAGATAGTTCAGTGGCTTAAGCACCTGCTTGCCAAGCTCAAGGTCCTGAATTCAATCTGTGATATAAAAAAGGAAGAAGAAGAAGGAGAAAAAGAGAAAGAGGAAGAAGAAGAGGAAGAAGGAAAGAAAAATAAAAGCTACATAATTGCAACATTATTCTGTCATGTTTTTAAAATACTGTTCATTGTAATAGTTAAAAACTGCGATTTAATAAAAAAATTCCATTTCTATAAAAACCATTCCAGGGTTGACCAGATAGCACAGGGGACTAGAGCTCCTGCTTAGGAAGGTGCAAGGACTGGGGTTCCATGACCATGCTGTGCCAGCCCTGCCCCCTGGGCATGCTGAGAGGATGACTGAGACAGGGCGTGGTGGCACGCACCTATAATCCCAGTACTTGTGGCTAAAAACAGGAGATGCACTAGGGGTCTGATCTGTTGGTGAGAGCCAGTCGACCCTGTACTAAATACGTACAAATAAAACATTGGAAAAAAGCACACCGTCTTGACACATATGTGTAAAATCTCTGTCAAACATTCCTCAAACTGACATTGAAACACTGCTAGAAAGTCATAACCTTGGAAAGTAGTAGACTTAAAAATCATTGATCAAAGAATCCAGGTTTAGTGACCACTCAGTTCACACTTGCTCTTCCTGCATGTGGTCGCCGCTTCTCCCACATGGATTCCTGGGTTCCCAGGTGTGAATGCCCCAAACACCATGTAATGAATCAGTGTTCATTTCAGCAACTCTGTGACAGAGCTTGAGAAACTACCTTTTTATTTTTAAAAAATCGTTATCTTTCACTGATGCCTAACATCTGTATTATATCAGGTGCTATTGTGCAATTCTTTTTTTTTTATTTAGCCATATATTAGGTAATAATTAAGTTAGGATAATTATGATATCCATCAGACTACACTTTCATCATTTCTTTATGGTATGTATGTTCAGATTTCTCATCAATTATCTTGAGATACATGGTGCACATCATTCATTATCTCCACTCTATGGTGCTCAGAGCTCCAGAGCTCCTGTCTTGCCAATCTAGCTTGATTGCATGCTTCACCGAACTCTCCCCCTCTGCTTTCACCTGTCTACTAAACACTGTTCTATCCTCAACTTCTGTTAGCTCAAAGTATTTATAATTCATTTATAATTGAGACCATATATTAGTTTTCTGTTTCTGAGTTTTGCTAATAGTATGTCTACTGGGTACATCCAGGTGGTCACATCCTGCTTACATAAATAAATGTATGGATTTCTTTATTACTAAAATGCATAATTTGCTATAATCTTCATAGCAGTTTTCTAGCCAAATAATATACTAATACATATTTTCTCTAAATACGCACTGTCTCTTGTGACCTGTATTAGTGCATTTATCATATTAGTAGGATTTTCTCTCAACTGGCTCGGATAGCTTAGTATTTCATATGCTGTGCTTACTATTTTTTTTTTTTTTCAGAAGGAGGGTTGAACTCAGACCCTTGCATCTGCCAGGGAAGTGCTTATTCTACCGAACCAACTCCATGACCCTTGGCTGTGCTTAATATTCAAAGGAAATGATTACTATTTCATGTTATTTTTTTTTCTGTAATCTAGAGAATGGTCTACAGGGTGTTCAGGGGCTCACTACTAGATCAAACTCAGTGATCTGACTGTTTACAACCTCCCAAGAGCTAGGATTACAGGCATGTACAACCATGCCCAGTCTCAACTGCCATTTCAGCAGACCCAGGGGTGGGGCCGGCACACCAGGTCTAGGGATTGAACTACTTGCAAGACTTTAATCTGCTGAGCTATTTGGCCAGCCCAAGATTACTATTTTGTATGTTAATAGTATCCCCCAAATTTTGAACACTTTTAAGATCCTTAATTCCCATAAATTTTCCACTATTATGCCCTTATTCTTTTTTTTTATTCTTTCATCAAAATAGTCTCTGAAATCACACACACACACACACACACACACACACACACACACACACATATATATATATATATATATATATATATATATATATATATATATATACACATGTATGTATTTAGTATGGGGCCTTACTACACAGCTCAGACACACAGCGACCCTCTTTTTAGCCTCCCCAGTGCCAAGATTATAGGCATGCAGCAGTAGGCCAGGCTTGGTAGCCAGTCCAGCACAACTGTGGGGATGGATGTGGAGCCAGGGTTGGATTTGGGGTCCCTGTGTTTGCCTCACCAGGCACTCAGTCTGCTGAGCTGTTTCACTGGCCCCATATTGGTATTTTCAATTTAATTCCTTCTAATCTAGTTTTATCACAATGATAATATAAAGTTACAGCTATAATTTCATCATTGCCCAAAATCTTTCAGTGCTTTTCCATTATCTAAAAGAAGAACAACAAAATAATCCAACACTTTCCTTTCTTCATTGTTTTTGTTTAATACAAATGCTTCTCTGTACATAATTGCAGTTAAAATAATAATGCAGTGAGCAAAATGTGACCTTGCCTGAGCCTCCTGCTCCATCCATGTGTCAATAGGAATGTTCAAGTGGTGGTAACAGGGTGAGGTGATTGGACATCATTCAGGAGCAAGACGGGGGAAAAAGTGAATCATTAA
>PVKA01021796.1:11509-21845 GCA_004027165.1 Ctenomys sociabilis
TGGTTCTGCCAAAATATAAAAAATTAAAAAAAAAAAAAAAAAGACTCTTCAGCTCATGGGCTGGAAAAATAGATCAGTGGTTTAAAGCACCTGCTTAGGCAAGCTTAGTCAGGCTTAGGGGACCTTGGTTTGATCCCCAGCATCACATGCTGTACTGGCCCCACCCTCAGAGTAGGCTGAGCCGGCCAAAACAATAAAAAATAAAATAAATAAATAAAAATAAAAACACTCCAACTCATTATAAAATTACCTTAGTGGACCATGGTTACAAAACCTATTTATCTGTGGAGAACTTTAACATTTGATATACAATACAATTAATACATGGATACTTTACTGTCAGAGAAAATTGAACTATAATCTCAAAGGTGAGACATTTTCTGCCCTCCTTCCTTAAACCAGTTCACCTTGGAAAATTTCCCATCTGAACTAATTTCTCATTACTATGGGAGGATTTTCATGAGTTGATCCAAGTTAAAGGACTGCATAAGGCAAAACTCATTGTATCACTACAGCTACAGTTTCATATTTATTTATTTTTATTTGTTTGTTTGTTTGTTTATTTATTTATTTATTTTGTGGAACCAGGGATTGAACTCAGGCCCCTGTGCTTGTCAGGGAAGTGCTTATCCACTAAGCCATCTCCCCAACTGAACCATCTCCCCTACAATTTTCTAGAAGAAACTTCACATTTTAATTGCTTCTTACATGCTCATGTTCACTGCTTCTGTTGACTCCCTCACCAACTCTGTTCCGTTTCTTTGGTTTTTCACTTCTTTTTGAATTCTACTGAAAGGTAATCTCAGATGATCATATTCCTGGTACCCCTGTAGCCAACACTCTGAAATGAAGTTTGTGTGGTAAGGAGACACAGAGACTCTGTACTTATGCTCATAAAAATCAGGGAAACAAAAACAACTGGAAAATAGTGTGCTGTATAGTGAGGAAGATTAAACAAGAAGACAAAATGTGGGATAATTTCTCTGGCAACAAAGATGACATATAAGCGGATGAGACATAAATAATAAACTATTGTCTTGCTGTTTTAAGGGATATTTTATTTGGGGTAAATGGGCAAAAGTCTTTGTTATTCCTTATTGAAATGCAGTCCTATGAACTCATGTAATACAACAATTATTACCGGGTGCTGGGGAGATGGCTTGGTAGAATAAGTGCTTCCCTGGCAAGCACAAAGGCCTGAGTTCAATGCCTGTTTCCACAAAATAATAAATAAATTAGTACCAATGAGCTAGGTTTTTCTTTTTTCTTTTCTTTTTTTTTTTTTGTTCTTTTTTTAATTTTTATTTTATTGAAGTACAAATATCAATGAGACAGTTTTAAGATACTTTGATAAGATAGATTTAATAAATTAATACATTGCAAACAGTTTTCATAATGTTTTGGTATCATACAAGATACATACATGACATTATACTTACAGACATTATTATAGCATATGCCTCTTATCAGTAAATTGAGAGAGTGTAGCTGTTTGTGTATCTTATTTTTTATACCTGAATTACATCAAATATTCAATAATTAATACTTTCTACCTTGTTATTTTCCTAGTGGTGTCCATGGTACTAGAAGCCGACATAATACCCTGTCCAACCACCATTAGTGCAAATCTTGCCTCTCATAGAATTATGTACAAGCACGGTGTTATCTATCCCAACTATACTGTCCATACACACACATCATGATTCTTCCTTTCTATACCCCTTCCTTTGTCTACACCTGTCAAAGATGGGCACTCTATTGTCATTCAACTAACTTAGGTACCTGAACTCGATGACACAATCCAACACATTCCAGCATTCTACAACAATAGTGAGTTATCCGAAGAAGTTGTCAACCATTTATAGCCATTTATAGCTCAACTTAATATTATGGCCCCGCGATGTATACCTCATTTTTATACTTTTCTGCTGGATGGTTAAGACCTAGATAGAGCAAGACCTATGTATGAACACACATACTTTTTCTTTCTTATGAGGTCAGTGAAGTCCCCTTAGGGTTTATCTTGTAGTCCTGTACCTTATTCTGCAGATCACCATCAGTCAAATGTTTCTCATGGCTTCACTTTCATATTACTTTCTGTGAACTGAGTGGAAATGTTGCAGACGGCACACTAGTCCTCCTCACCCAGCCTGTGTTCTGTCTTTCTCACTGTTGACCTCAGTAGGCCCCAACAAAGGGCTTCTAGCCAAACTGCTCAAATGTCTGTAGACTTCTGGTACAGTGGTAGCAAACTGATGGCACACACGTTATTTGCAAAGGATGTTAATATATAAGTTGTGTTTTTTTCTAAACTACAACCATAGTTCTCAGATTTATCTGCAACATTGGCACTTTGCAATAAATAGTATCTATGCATATTGCAAAACTAAAATCTCAAAGTTATGAGGTGAGTTGTACAAATATTGTCAATGGCCAAGACTAGCTCATTTTAGTTAATTTGCAACTGCTTAAAACTAAGCAACATGATACAGCTCTCATTTCCATTTTTCATTTGTAGATACTGTGAAATTTGAAAGAGTATTAGTATGCATAACATGATAATCTGCATTCTTAACTTGACATGTAAAAATGAAAACATTAAAGATGGGATAGAAAAGAAGAACAGTGCTTGGGAGCATGGAAGGCAAGCTCGCATTTTGCTTTCTGGTTTAAGTATTAACAGAATGCACTGTACAGGAAATACTACTTGAGTTAGACTTAAAATCATGGAGGAATGAGGAAAGGGTGAAAATACATTAAGAAGAAAAGATAACTATCTGCTTATAGGTCCACACACATGATGCCAAGAAAGAATAAAAATTTCATCACTAGAAATTGTATGAACAATTGAAAAAATTGGACAAAACAAATTAAAGCTGATTCTTTCCATAAACCAACAGAAACACAAATGCAGTTGTCCAAGCCATCCTGCTCCCTCTTCTTTCCTCCCCAACTCAGTAACCCTTCTCTTTTGAATAGGTTCATGCCATTTACTTGTCCATTGTACCCTTCAGATTCCCTCTTAATAAAATCACACTGGGGACTTGTGTGGATTGTAACACAGGCATCTGGGTGAAAGCAGCAGTTCTCAGACACTATTTGCGTGTGGTAGGCCCCATGCAGCCTCACAGGTCCTAAGGCCCACACAGATAATCAAACTTGTCTTGTTTTTGCAAAAAGTGCTATCACTAGCTGATGATTTCAACCACTGTTTTGTTCTTTTTAATAGTTTTATGCCTTTTAAATAAAACATTTATCTGTAGATTCTAAGTTGTGTTACCTAGCCTGGAAAATCATATCTGATTTTTCAATTCATTATTTTCACTTCCATTTCAGGTAAATAGAAATGATGGTGTTCTTCATTTTCCAGAAAATTTTCTGACCTTATTTTCAGTTCATCCTGAAAGTCTTTTTAAGCCTTCTGGGCTCAAGTGCTGACTTTACCTAATCTTTGAAACTTGTTTACTGCTGTTGATAATGACATTGGGATTTATATATGTTTTTTTTGGACAGTGGAAAGGATTCACAAATCACCTTCAGGTTCCTTCAGTAATAGGCAAGCCTTTATTGCATTTTCACTCCTGACATCAACAATTGGCTGATGCCAATATTCTA
This sequence comes from Ctenomys sociabilis, assembly GCA_004027165.1. Lineage (NCBI taxonomy): Eukaryota > Metazoa > Chordata > Mammalia > Rodentia > Ctenomyidae > Ctenomys > Ctenomys sociabilis. The sequence goes on from PVKA01021796.1 coordinate 15,125, forward strand.
TTGCCTTCTTTTAAATTAAAGTCTGCATTTTGTGCTGCCACGTGGAACCACTTTAGCCAAAAGGCTGTGTGAAATGCCATTAGAGACTTCCATTTGATGAAAAAGTGGGAGGATATTTGAATATGGATGAAATGGGTTGTTTGCTTTGGTAAGACTCCTTACAGAGTAAACACAGAACAACTTAAAAACAGGGACAAAATCTTGATAATACAACTTTTATTTTACTTTATTTTCCCAGGCAAGAGAAATATTGGCAACTAACGCAATATTTTAATGTGGTTTGCAAACCCACATTATGACATATTATCCTTCTTGCATCTAATATTTCAAAGGGATATAATGATTTAAAATTATAATCAGGTATTCAGAGTCAGTTTTCCTAGGATTTCAGCCCAATAAAAACACATTCTTTGGCACATACTAGTAAAAATTCTGTTTTGAAGTCTTTACGTTTTTTTTTCAAAGTGGATTTTCTACTGCCACTCATACAGTATTGGAGGCAATGGTTGGCAATTGATTTTTCTACATAGGAAAAGTAGAAATTTATTTCCCTTAATTGCTATTTAAAAATCTACCATAATTTTTATACAGCAATGTGAACAGATCATTGTCATCTTATAAACTGGAAAGATATATTTAAATTTCCATTGTAAAACAAATGTTTTTGTATCATGTGTGGGACTTTATGAATGGCTAAAATGAAAACCGTCACTTTGCATCTCAGATAACATCTGAACCCAGGTTTCAATAACATAAATGTCTGGTGAGATCACAGAAGCCACACTTGACTGAGTGCAAAGTGCCGGGGGACCTTCTGAGAGGTGCTGGTGTGATAAATGAGAGTCTAGGCTACCTGGATGCCTGGAGTCCGCCGTACAAGTGAAAGGAGGGAAATGACAGATGAGGACAAGCAAGATTTGAAAGCAGTCAGGTACGAAGCATCAGAAGAGTCCAAAGGAGAACATACTCATCATGCTCTACAGGGAGTTTGAGGAAACACTACAGCAAGTTCAAACTTACCCTGACAATTAACAGCCACAAGGAAAGTCGTAATAATAATTATGCTACCATTAAGAGGGAATCAAGGGACTCTACCTTGCATTTACATTCAATCCTCCAGCTGCCCTTCTGGGATAGGCATGACTAGCAGACAAAGGAGCTAGTCCTCTAGAGGTTAATTGTTTTTCTATCCAAACAAAGAGAATAATAATCAGAAAAGCTTGTGCTCCATTGTATTCCTTTAGATCTCTGAGGAATGAGAGACAGAAAAATACAGCAGCGTATTTTTAACTGTACTAAATTACAAGCTAGAGATGGAATCTCAAACACCTAAACAGCTTAGATTTCTGGTAAAGGAAAAATATGCAGAGATTGGCCAGTATTCAGTTATGATGTTATAAGTGTCCTTCTTTAAGCTTTATTTCATTTATTTCCTCATTGAGATTTGCTTTATCAATATCTGACTTACGAACTACCACGCATATCGTGGGTTATGATCAAATCAAATCAGGGAATTCAGCATAACCACTACTCTTGAACTTTGGTCAATTCTTCCTGAGAAATATATTCAAATTTCTCTCATGGCTATTTTGAGATATGCTTACTGTGGACTACAGGCACTCTGCTATGACAATGAGCACTAGAATGCGCTCTATAAGTTAACAGCTGTGTCCATTCGAGGGTCCTCCTCCACACCTACTATTGTCTCAAGTAGCCACTGTTCTACCTCAAATTCTGTGAGATTAACTTTGAGAACACAACAGTAGCTTGGTGAGATATACTGCCTGTACCATGAAAAACTATAATGTAAAACCTTAGAAAAGTATGTTAAACTGATAATTTGACTCAATAAATCTGTATTTAAGACTAATTTAGAGGCACAGCTTCATTTTAATGAAAGAATACACATATTTTAGATTTCCTAGTCTCTGATCAGCCTGATTTCCTTCTATCTTCTTATAGCTCTGCAGTCAAAACCTGGTGGCATTAGTGAAAAATGGCAACTGGCCATTTATGATTTAAGTCTATGATAAAAATGCCTTGAATTTCATTAAAATGAAAGGGGACCATGCTTGTCCTTGACCAAGGGTTGTTCTCATCTTGCCATGAGGCTCTTGGGTTCCCCTTTATCTTTTACAACCCAGAAGGCTGAGATAGCAGCTGCTCTCTGACAGGGGCATGAATGTGGTGCATATTTTCAAATTTATTTCATAAGATTTCAAGAGCAACACTAATATTATTTCCAAAACCCAGAATATGAAAACATAATAACATACAATAATTATTTTACTCAAAATATCTTGGTGATACTAAAATATGACTTATGCAACATGGATGCCTTTGTTTCAGGTTTGGGGGGAGGAAGATTCAAATTCTCTGTTTATTAACCAGACAGATATTTCATGTATCATAGGCTGTTTTCTTGCTGTTGATTAGAGAGATCCATGTGTTCAGAGACATTTGAAATCCTTTCAAATCTTTTTCATGCTGATTTAATTGATGTTAACTGCAGGACTAATGGTATCTACTAAATTGCATAAAAATTGCTTTATTAAATGCACTTTTGAAGACTACATGTGTGTTAGTTCCCGTCATCTTGGGTTATTGTTAATTTTTCCCCTAGCCTTTCATCTAGTTTTTATCTCTTTTGAAATTCTTTCTACAATTCCACTTAAAATACCCCTTTTCTAAATTTCAAAGGTAATAAAAACAATGTGTCTATAATTTTTTCTACATGTTTCTTGTTTTTGTTCTTTAAGGAGTTTTTTGTTGGTGGTAGTGCTACATTCTCTCTTCTTTTCCCATTTTTATTTTCTACAACATAAAATCATTGTCTCCCACTTTACTGAGGTATAGCTAGTATAGAAAATCAGAAAATGATATTTGCAATTTCATGAGTATGAATGGATGACATTCACTGACACTACCGCTGCCACAAGCAGGACAGTAAACAGCTCTGTGACCTTCAAAGCCATCCTTGGATCCCCCATCCTCTCTATCTTTTTTAATGTACATGTGCCAGGGTCTACAGCATCTACAGGTCTACGGGGTCTCACTACGTAGAATGGACTCGTACTGATTCTCCTATTTTCGACCTCCCAAGCACACCACCACAACCAGGTTCAATCCCTGTCTCACCCCGCCCCGGGGTGGGGGTTTCCCTCTTTTTGGGGTGAGAACACATGGGATCCACTTCAGTAACAAATTGTAAGTATGTAGCACCTCTTTGTTTCTCAGAGACACAGTGATGCACAGTAGACCTCTGCAACTTATTCATATCATAAGATACAGCTCTAAACCTTCCATGTGACTCTCCCCTTCTTGTTAACATTCATTTCTTCTTTCTTCTTTCTCCTTTCGTGCTTTTGACTATTTTAGAATTTCCCTACAGCAGCACTCATATAGTATACATTTGCTTATAAAAGTTTTCTATTGAGGGAACGCATTGTGTGTGTAGCAGAACGGCAACACCAAACTCTATGTCATTTCAATTTTAAATATTGACTGCACACATATAGAATTTTACTTGATGGATGCTATCAGAATTCACATGACATTTGCCTCAAATTCTAGCCATCTTAATTATTAAGAAAGGAATTCAGTTTCATAATTCTTAACCTCTTATAATTTAAATTTTGTGCCTTTGGTGTTTCCTTGCTGCTCTAATAATTTTCAAATTCAATTTCTAAATATGATCTAAAGTTATCCTTGAACTCAAAGATGCATATTACAATGTAGGGAAAGTTTATACTGCAAGATTTTAAAAAAATAAAACTCAGGATCAATGAACTATGCAAATAAAAGAAGGGTTTATTACTAATATTTAAATTTTGTCTTTGCAAACTGAGTTGCTCTTCCTTTGTAACCCTAACTCACTCTCTATTAACCAAGTTTAGTTCACCTCCTCCTGCCCCTTATGCTCTCCAGCCTCTGGGAAATTCTATGAGATCTGCGTTTGTAACTTTTTCACAGGAGTGCAATCATACAGTACTACACTTTCCATACTGCCAGTTCTACTCGTGTTGTCATAATAAAGAACACCACCATACCTGTGCTTCTGATGGGTCAACAGTGCTCTCTGGGTACCTATACACAAGCTGTATATATTTTCATTATCCATTCATGAATTAATGAATAAATACTTCATTGTTTCTGGCTTTTAGAGCTGAAAATAGTGCTTAGGTGAACTTTAGCAGGCAGCTATATTTTAGCAGACTGGCTTCATTTCACTGGGGCATAGGCCCAGTCATGGGCTTGCTGAAAAATGGTAGTTTTACTTTTAGGCTTTGAGGATTCTCCAGAGAGCACTCCACAGTGTCCACAGTACAGCACTCATGCACTGGCCGTGTTCGCAGGTTGCTTTGGTTTATGTCCTCACTTGCACTTGTTATCATTTTTGTTCTTTTGATTGTAGCTGTTATAATTTGTGTCTAGTTGTCCCCCTGAAGCCTCATGCAGTCATGGGTTGGACTCTAGACTTTGTGATTAATACATGATCCAGTGCTGGGATTACGGCTGTGAGGGCTGCTAGGATTATAGATGTAAGTGCTTCTGAGATTATAGGTGTCAGTGCTGCATCTGACCTGGGGCAGATAGCCTGAATGCAACATAAGGGAGACAGATTTGCTCACTGTAGCCACTGTTTTTGCTGCTCCTGTCCTTTTGCTCTTGCAGTTTTGCTATTTTCTGCCTCCATGAACTGCTGGCCTCTTCCATGTGCCAGTCTTCTTGGAGCCAGCTGAGTATGGACAGAAACTTCCACAAACTGTGAGATAAATAATCCCATCCTTTGTTAATTCTGGGTGTTGAGTATTTTGTCCTGGCAAAGAGAGAAAAGTAACTGAGACAGTAGCCATTTAAACTAGAGGAGTTTGTAGATCATTGTAGCTTTGATGTCCATCTGTCTACTGATTAGTTATGGTGAGCACTTTTGTGTACCTGTTAATCAGGTGTGTCTTCCTTTGAGTTCGGCTGCTACAGCACAGATGTATCAATATCAGTATACTGAGAAATCTGACTTTCAGAAAGCAACATACAAAGGGAAGAGCAGGCAGGAGTGAAATGTGTTCTTTTAGATTTTGTTCCTGACTTTGAATTTTTACCATGTTACCTGAAATCTCCATACATTCCCATTTCTAGTGTCCTGTGAGGTTCCCATTATGAAAACGTTTTCTGCCATTCTATTGGTATTGCGCAATAATTAGAACTCTACATGCCCATTTAAGTTTTCTTTCCTGAGCTTTTGAGGATAATGTACATTAACTTTAGCTCTTTATCATAACTTTTTTTTTCATTTTGGTTTGTGTTTCTTGTACGTGTGAGGTCTTATCCAAAACTCCTTCCTCATCACAGTGTCAGAACATTTACCCTGTTTTCTTCTACTAACATCATAGTTTTGGGTCTCATATTTAAGTTAAGACTTAGTAACTCATAAAAAATAGGGTTCTAATATTTGTTTTTCTGCATGAGGTATACAATTTTCCCAGTATAATTTATTGAGAAGACTGTCATTTCTTCTACTATTCTTCTCAGCAAGTTTTAGTGAGCAGTTTTTTAAATATATACAGGTTTCCTCCCAGCTTCTCCATTATATGCTGTGGGGCTACTTGTCTGATGGCAATGCCATGAAGCTTTAGCTGAGATAGCTCTGTAGTGTATTTTGAAGTCGGGTGGTATAAGGCCTATGATTCTGTTTTTTCAGTTCTGTTCAAGTCTGAATGAATACAGTTCAAAATTAATATATCCCTTCTTTTTGAACAGACATTAATAATGTATTCTTCTGAAATATATACTATGTCACTTGGAACTACAGTACCCAGGATTGCTCACATTGTAGCTCATCCCTAAGCATGAAAATACAGTAAGATAACCCTGTATAATATAAATACCATTGTTAATTTCATGTCATCTTGTTTTGGAATTCTGTACATTCTTTATTGTGTGTTGTGTTGTTTTTATCTTTTTAATTTTTCTCTTTAAAATAAAAAAAATAAATTTTAAAAAGTAAGCTGTCAATGTTACTAAAATGAAAAATACGTAACCAGGACAACTCAGCTGTTGCATGGTTAAAGGCTTAGCGACTTGCGTGTGCTGCTCAGATTTAGCTGTGCTCTGCTTTCTTCACTTTAGTTTACTATTCACTTGTTAACTGGTATTGCTCTACAGAACTTGTGACAGCCGGGGTGCATCTTGATACCTCTTAGTCCGTCAATGCGTTTGAAGATATGTAGAAGGCAATCATGCTTCAGAGTCCGGATGCTGGAGATTAAGCTACAGCGTGCCATATAGTTATATCACCTGTTCAGGTATCATCTGACCCCAGATTTAAACTCATTTTAGGAAAAACTCAGGTGCTCGAGGACCTCTAAGTAACATTGCTTTTATTAACCACAGGGAAATTAAAAACTGGGGCCCTTGTTTCTGCCAAAGAGGTGGTAGAAGTCATTGTGAAGTGAATTGCTTTGGCCCTTAAATCTGTAGCCATGTGATGTAAGTGTACAGCGTTGGTAGCACTCAGGTAATAATAGGAATAAAGTTACTGAACTTCAATTGGTGTGAGCAATGCAGTGAACAAGAAAGCACAAAAATGTATCTTTTGCTCAGTCATCTTAGCTTAGATGGTGTGTGTGTGTGTGTGTGTGTGTGTGTGTGTGTGTGTGTGTGTGTGCACTCACTGGCCAATTGCCATTGTCATTACTATCATTTTCAAAGCCTCTTAATC
>PVKA01021796.1:21945-38305 GCA_004027165.1 Ctenomys sociabilis
TTCTTGTTATCACATTTTCACTTCCTTTCCAGCACTGGGATGCTGAAAACAGGAGGATCACTGCTAGTCCAGTCCATGGAGTGAGACCCTGGAGACCTTGACTGCATAAAAAATACACAAAAAGGGAAAGTGTAGAGTAGACAGATGTTAGAAATGTCTAAAATTATGTCAAATAAAGGAACAATGTTTCATTACTTTTCTTTTAAAACATGTTTTCTTGTTAAGAAAAAACTACTAATGTTTTAAAATACAATCTTTTAAAAATAAGATTTTAAGTATTTCCTTTTTTTCATTTATGTATTTGGTACAGAGTCTGTACCAAACTCATAGTGATCCTCCTGCTTTAGCCTCTCCAGCGCTAGGATTATAGGTGTGTACCACCATGCTCATACTTGTTCTCTGGCTCAGGGCGACCCGGGAGCAGGGCCAGCACTGTGTGTGGTGCCAAGGCTCAAACCTTGATCCCTGCCCATGGCAAAGCAGGTGCTTAGAACACTGAGCTATCTCTCTGGCCCTTTTAAAAAAATTTTGTACAGGGTACAGGCATGCAGCTCAAATTCTTAGGAATCATCCTTTCTCAGCCTCCCCCACTTCCTGGGATTATAGGCATGTGCCACCACATATAGTTTTGTTGGCTGGCACAGCACCTGGGGTACCAGGGCTGGCATGACATGCAGTACTGGGGATCGAACCCAGGTCCTTGCCCTTGCCAGGCAGGTTCTTAGGCCATTGAGCCATCTCCATAGCCCCCAATATTTTATTATTTATTTAATTAGGTGGTACCAGGGATGGAGCTTAGGACCTAGCACTTCCCAGGCACTTATTCCACTGAGGTATCTCCCAGCCTCATACTTTGTTTTTCAGACAGGATCTCACTGTACACTGGCTGTAAATTCTCTATGGTACCCTGCTGACCTCAAACTCATGACAATTCTCCTGCCTCAGCCTCCTTAGTGCAAGATTCTTGGTGTAAGTCATCACCTCAAGCACTTCCCATATTTTGAAAGAACTAGAAAAGAAAAAAAAAATGAATCTTACATTCCAGAAAGTAGAAATTACCCGTTATATTGTACAATAAAGATGAGTTGAGAGCAACTATCACCGTTGTGTGTTCTCTCTGAGTGTTTCAATTAAAATTTCAAAAATAGATTTTTAAAAAATAATTGTCAAATAAATGGGATCTTTCAGTAAAAAGGAATAGAATATGAATGAGACCAGCTTTTGTGCTATTCCTTCACTAAGGGGAGCTACACAGTTGCAGAATTACAGCAGAAATAAAATAAAAGCAGTGTAAATAGTCGCTGAAGAGAACCTGAGTGAGAGGATGTGACAGGCTATGGGCAGCAGGACAGCCTGAAAGGATTCCGGGTGCAGAGAAGGTGCCACCCGTTGGAAGGGTCACATAAGTTATTTGAGCATAGCTAAGTATAATCCACATGATGCAAGATGGACTACACTAGTAAAGAGTACTGCGGGCAGCTTAGTAAAGAGGAATCTTATTTTCACATGGCTTAATTAGGTGCAAAGTACCAGTGTTGATTGCATTTTAGTGTTTTGCAATAAGATAAAGGAAAGAAAATTCAATGCTTAAAAAAACAAAGTTTCGGTTGGTTCCTTGAGACAAAGGTAACGAGACTAATAAATATTTTTTTTAAAAAATACCTTTAGCTTCTTCAACTTAACCAAGGTTAGGTAGCACTGAATTCAAACCTGTTTTCATTTCCTTATGTTAAAAATGCTGACAATGTATGTTCATTTTTTACTCAGCAGAAAAAAAGTGGTGAGAATTGTCAAATACGGTATAGTTTCTTGCTTTAGGACATATTACTCCAGGGAATTAAAATAGTAAACCAACCAACATTAGTTTATTTATCAGTATTAACAGATTCTCCATCAAAATCGCTTCAGGACCCACACTTGCTGTGTCCAACAATTCAGTTATTCCAGAGTGACTATTCCAAGCCTTAGCTCCCACTGGCGAATTTCACCACAAAGGTCACAGCTTTTGCCACAGAAGCCTGCAGTTTTGATCTGCATGACATTTAGAACACAAATGCTTAATGAACTTTATTTCATTTATTAAACAAACTTTTCTGTTACAGGGACTATATGCTTCATAGTACTAAAGCCAGGTAAATTATCTTGTTACCAACTTAGCTAGCCAAACCACAGCTATAAAAATAATCACAAAATAAGAAGACAAACTAAATAATTTTTATGTAATCTGTCATGCTTTGTAACAGTTTTTCAAGATGCAAAAGTTATTAAGGCTACACATCATTTAAATGCATGAATTTCTTCAACATTAGGAGATGAGACAAAGACAAAATATAGAGGCAAGGAAAGACAAAAATCTCTGTGAAATGTGGCTGCTTGCATGTGGAAAGATTTCCAAGACTACCTCCTTGTATGTTGTAATCCCTATAATCAACATGCATAGATATTATATATATTTAAAAATATAGCTCATTTAAAGATTTTTACATTTGGCATGAAAGTTAAATTAGTCATTTTTTGTTGTTTTAATCAATCATCCTAAAGAAACATCCTTTATAAAGCAAAGAGGATTATTTAGGTAAACCTTTAGATTCTGAGAGTCCTGCAAGGGCCATGCAGGGCTGTACCTTCTCTGGCTGATGGAAAGGGTACTACTTCATGTGAGAGGGGATCACACCTCCACGCTGGACAGTAGAAGCTGAAGCCCTGCACCCCAAGGCCATAACCCCAGTGGACTCAAGAATCTTCTGTTGGCCCAATCCTAGCCACTTTGCTCCTAATAGGAAGCAATATCTGACACTTACAGTTTAAAGGGGAAGGTATTTACTTGGATTTAGGATTATAATTCAGGGCAGGCTGGCTCCAAGGCAGAAAATGGCATACCAAAGGTGCGCCTGAAGAGACATCTGTCCGTGCCATGACATCTGGGAAGTACAGAAGGAAGACAGAAGTGCGAGATGGAATAAGCCCTCCCTAGTCACCCACATACCCCACACAGTGTCCTGCCTCTTCCCTACCTCCACACAGAAAGTCACCTATGGCAATCCCATGGTTCAGCCACTGTCCAAATGTCCAGCCCATGAGTGCATGTGTCTTTGAGGTACATTCTAATCTGCAGTTTCACAGGCCCCAATTCTTAAGCTCCAACACAGGCTTCTTTGAGAAGAGAGATCTTCTCATTCTCAAACCATAGCAATGAATGCAGAGACTCTAAGAGGAAATGACATTTGAGTGGGAGGAAGTGACAATCACACACTGAAGATCAGCACCACTTCAAAGCTATTGCTTACAGCTTTGGAAATTTTAATCTCCCAAATCATTCAGCATCTTTAAGATGAGGAAATCAACATGTCCACCAAAGAGAATGAGTTAATATTAATGTTAATGATAGTTGCCTAAATGGATTCACATCATAAACACTCCTATCTATATTTTTGCAAGACAAAATTGTTTGGTTTTTATTTCTGTCATGTGAAATGCTCTTAATGTGATACTCAGTGCAGGAGAAACAGGAGCTGCCAAGTTGAATTGAATTTCTGACGTGATGCAAGAAAGCCATTTGGGGAACTAGGGTTCCACTGTAGTGGGCGTGGGTTTATTTCATTCCATTGTAATGAACAAGAGCTAATTCTTACTCTCCCACTCCAATAATAAAGGCTTTCAAATAGTTCTTTCTGATCTTGCTTCTATTTTATACCTTCAGGATTCTGCTAATCTACTAACCATGCTGTTTCAGTTCAAATCCCTGCATTCAACCATCTGGATTTCTTGGGTATCATTATGCGTTTCTGGAAAATTCATTAGAACTTACAAAGTATAAGTGAGACTCTAAGATGAGTCTGTACTTAACTGATTCACTTGTAGTTAATGAACCATGGTCAAGATATTTAAAAAGGAACTTGTGATCATAAGAATGACAGTATTAATTTAAACTAAGTGACCATGTAAGTGTTTTCTGCCAGCAGGTATAATAGACACAAAAATCTTATAGAATTTTAGTTCCTTGGAAAATCTGATCACTGTGCAGATATTTTTTTTTTCTGGTGGAAATAGAATTTCTATTTTTATTCTTTTCTAAAATTTTATTTATTTTTTAATCTTTTTGATGAGAAAAAAAGATAAAATAGTGATGAAACAGTTTCAAAGCAGGTTAGTAGGGCAGTTACAACAATCAATACATTGCATATTATTGTCTTCATAATAGTTATTCAGAACTTTTAACAAATACCGGTTAAATAAAAGTATTAAATATCAAATGTAAGTATAATTCTTGGAATTATGTTTTCAGTGACATTATAGGTTAGAGAGTAAGGGCTGGGGAGATAGCTCAATGCAATAAGTGCTTGCCTGGAAAATGCAAGGTATGAGTTCAATTCCTGGAACTGGAAAAAAAAAAAAACAAACCCTGAAATATCTAGAGGATGTAAAGAGGAAGTAGAGAATGAGAACATTTTAAAGTATATCTTAGAGATAGCTACACAAATGGAACACTTGGATTAAAAAGAAACAACTAAAACACTGAAGCAAACAAACAGAAAACAAGACAGTAGCTTACATTGGAAGAGTGGATCAAGCTTTTCCTGCTAACCCTACAGACGCTGAGACAGGAGGATCATGAGTTTGAGCCTGGACACCATAATGAGTAAACCGATTTTTTTTCTGTATTTAAGACAGGATGTCCAGCGCCCCATTACACAGATAGGATTCGTAGTGATTCTCCTGTGTTCAGCCTCCCAATGGCTGGGATTACAGGCATGTGCCACCATGCCCAGTCTCCATCACCATCACCCAAGGGAGGGTTTGGCATGGCACACCTGGGACTGAACTCTAGCTGTTGTGTCTGCCTAAACAGGTGACTTAGTCCGCTGAGCTATCAGATTGGCCCCTGAGCAATATAATGAGATCAAGCCAGAATGTTGGAGAGGCATGACACATGGAATGCCTGTCAAGGAAAGTCTGTAATAGAGTCAACCAGGACAGACATCATGCAAGTTTCCATCTACAAAGCCAAAGGGACAGCAAGCCCTTTGGATTCCATGTCCTCATCACCTGTCTCTGGTCCTGGACATGGAGCTATGCAGTTTCACGCTGGTCCTGGTGGGTGTTAGTCTTACTGTATCTGATTCTTTTCTATACCCCTATTCTTTCTTTTTGGAATGGAAATACTTATTTTGTGTCACTGTATGTTAGATATGTTCAAATTTCCTTTTGGTTTTTATAGTGGATCAGAGCTAAGCATTTGCCTTGAGTCATTAAGAAGAATTTGGACTTAGACTTTGAAGCAACAGTGTGATTCTAAAGTCTTAAAATATTAGTAACTTGGAAAACATGGGTTGATGCATTTTGCATACTGGCAGAGAGATGTGAATTTGAGACCCAGAACTGGAATATTATATTATGATCTAAAATACCACCTAGAATTCACATCTGCTCAGAACAGGGCCATTTGGAAGGGGATCAGATCAGTAGGGTATTGCTGTGATGGCAAATCTGTTGCTCAGGATACTGTTAGGAGGCTGAGCTTAAGCAGAACAAGCAGGTGAGTTAGGCTGTGATCTGAAAGGGTGTGTTCTCCTCCCTATCTCCCAGCCCCTCTCTACTTCCTGGTCGACAAGAGTTAAATAGCTTCTCTGCCACTATCACCTTCACCAGGCAATTTCTGCATGGAAACCAGCTACACATCAGAAAACACCTGTGAAAGTAAACTCCTCCTCCTTAAATTGTATGGGTCAGTTTTTGTTCAAATGAAGAGAAATGACTAACACATTTATACTGCAAACTTGTGATAAATTAGGTTTTACAGATTAGAAAGCCCTAGCACCACATGCTGTGCTGGACCTGCCCCTGGGTGCATTGAGCCGGCCACTGAGACTGGGTGACTGGGCATGGTGGCACATGGCTACAGTCCCAGCACTGTGGAGGCTGAAACCAGGAGGATCACTATGAGTCTGAGCTGTGTAGTGAGATGTTGTACCACACCAAATATATTTTTAAAAAATGTGAGACCAGGTATGCCTACTTATAGAGAGGAAAATCCTTTTCATTCTTGGATGTATGCTTTTTTCATAAATTTCATTGAATAGATTAATAGTCCAATACTAAAACATAAACATGACACATGTACATACATATTTCCAAAACCAGAAGAAAATATATTTATAATTAATATACTTCAGTCTACTTCCATATTTTGGCAAAGTTGCAGTGTTACTGATACATTATAACTAAGAAGTCTGTCATGTGTACATCTTTGTCAATGCTGTACAGGTATATCTATTTTCAATATTTTTGCTTTAGTATTTTAAAAAATAATGACATAAAAAATAATGACAGGCTAATCATCAAGTCTATATTCAGGGATAAAAGGATGATGTTCAAGGTTTCTTTCTGGAATGTGATTGATTAATATTTCTGTAACATGCTATGCAATTAAAATTCTTCACAAATTACTTGAGAGATAAGAGTACATTTATCAGTCTGATTAGCTATAGTATGTTCTTTATAGTTAGCTGTACAATGTACCGTTAGCATTCAATAAATGTAACAAAGTTAGAATTATTTTCTGTGACATAAAAATAATTAGTTTAAAATTTACGTTATTCTTCAGTATAATTACTGACTCTTCAATCAATAGTTTTTTGTCTCATCAATGAGTTTGTCTTTTCTGAAAAAAATTATTTTCTATTTGCATAAAGGAATAGAAAATCGAACAACAAATGCAACTGTGTATATCTGGGTTCATAACAATAAAATGTATTTTATTTTATGAACACAAGTTAATTATGATGTGAATAAGATGGAAATTCACCTAACTCTGTCCAAAATCCAACAGTACATAGAACAATACAGTTACTCTCCCAATTCCACTGTAATCTAATCACTTCCCCAGTGTGTCCCTTTCAGTCAACTAGACTGCTTAAATAGTGATAATTCTAAACAAAACCTGAATTTGACTTATACAGTTCCATTCTCTATATTTAACTGGCTTGCGTCATCCAGCTCCAGCCCTATACCTATGTTATTTTCACTATGGCAAGACCCCCAGTTTCATTTGTTCTCCTCAAACTAGCTTGTCCTGTGGTAACTCTGGACCACCCTTCTCAGATGATGTGAAATGTGGCATGTTTGTCAACCTCAGTCCTGAACTGACACATGCTGTCACTAAAATAATGTAAAAATGTAGCCTTTTTAAATTATGTATTTATTTGGTATAGGGTCTCACAACACAGCTCAGATTCACAGTGATCCTCCTATCTCAGCTTCCTCAGCCCTGGGACTGCACGTGCGCTCCACTACACTAGGTTTTGGGCTGGTACAGGCACCTAGCATGGCAAGCAGAAACGAATCAAACCCAGGTCCCTATGCTTGCCAAACAGGCGCTTAGACTGCTGCACTATCTGCCCATTCCTGATCTAGTATTGTTTTTTTCTTCAGCTTTTCTGAGCATTTATTGCAAGATCCCAACAGTGTTTTATTTCTTCTTCCCAACATCTGCTCTGCGACTTCCTTGCCTGTCTTCGCCTGGATGCCAAAGAGCCTCGCATTGGTGTGGTCCATGCGCAGACTGGCGAACGCCTTGAAGGTCTTTTCTTCCTTGATGATGAGCCTGGTCTTCTCCCTCTCGCAGACCTTCCTGATGGGCATCACAGGTTCTGTCAGTAGGGCGACCAATTCAAGTTCTTCAGCAAAGCCATTCCTCTTCCTAGAGGCCTGCTTCTGGGGAAGAGCTTGAGGTTGGAGCGGTGCTCTTTCAGCAGCTAGCTGCATGGTGGCCTGCAGGGTCTTGGTGGATTTGTTCTGCTTCTGTACACCAAGATGCCCCTGGTCCGGGCCACCTTCTTGTGAACACCAGCCACACACAGCCCCTCCAGACTGAAGCCCCTGCAGGCTTGGACCTTGGTGTGGATTCACACTGTGAGACAGTGCACGATGAGAAGGAAAAATCAGGATGTGGAGCAATGCAGCATCCTTTTGCCTGCGGGACCCTGTGCCTGGGGAGCTGGCTGACAGAGCCACATAGACACACACCACTGCCAGTCCTCATGGAAGTCGGGCTTCAGAACCATACCATTCGGACTGGGCACCATGATGGCCTCTTAGGCTGCGGATCGGTGGAACTGAAAGTCTAGCATTCTTAAAATGAAAAATCATTCTGTATTAAAGTTTTGAGTCTTAAGAGTTTGACTGTCACTATAGCAACCCACTGTGTAACTGAATATAGCACTCAGTCTTGTAATAGCTACAGTGGCAAACCTCAGTGTGTACTGAGCACTGGCAGAATCAAAAGGTGCCAAAAATTGCTTAAATACCTGTTATTGCAAAAGAAATCTGACTGTATGCATATTGTCGCCATTAATTAGGGTGTTATGAAGACAATTATTTAAAGCAGGTTAATTATTTAATAATGTTTCATATATTTTTTAAAAGCTGTGCTTCTTCTATAAAGCAACATTCCATCAGGTATTAGTGACCATCCTTTTCACTTCTGCAATGTAGAAAGGGTCTGGATACCACAACAGAAGTGTGAGTCTCTAAGCACTCTAGGTAAACGTCCTGTTCGTATTTCTTTTCATGTTGCTGCAGACCAATCAGAAATCAATTAGTTATTTGAAATGTATTATTCACCTAGGCAGCTAGCAAACACCATGAAAAATTATTTAATGATTTGTAAATTTGGATGGAGATTGCTAAAGCTGAGGGATTCAATATGTCCAGAGCAGCTGTGAAATCGCTAAAGACAACTTAATGAAAGCGAGCCATTCTGTCAACACTGCCTTACAAATTGTGCCATTAAAGCTGGTGACAGTGATTTAAGAGATTGGCTAGTTTCATTCATTTAACAATTATTTCCTGAAGTCTACTGTATGCCAAGAATTTAGAGTTGAAGAAGAAATAGGTACTATTTTAATGGGGTCATTATTTAATGGGAGAGACAAATGCAAACAAATAATTACAGCAGGTGAGATAAGTGCTATGATGAAGGATTGCACAGGGTACTGTGGAAGCACAGAGGGGGACACCCACATTAGGCCCACTTTCTGAAGGAAGGAAAATCATAAATTTGGCTTCATAGTGTTTGTGAGGTCTTTTGCAACTTAGGAAGGAACTAATCAATGAGAACAGAAGCCTGACTCATGCTTTAAGATAATTACAGGCACAAACTTCAACAATGTAAGGAAACCTTCCTGAGACAAATGAAGATAGCTATGGGTAAAACAAAGAGCGTTGCCTACAGCTCTGCAGGTGTGTGTATGATTTGTGTATGTCTGAGAGTCCCTTCACCATGAAGAAAATTAATTGGAAGACAAAAGTAGGGGTGAAATTGCATGAACAACACACAATTGATAGACTACTAAAATCTTCTGCAATGTTAAGCATTTTTATATTTCTATCCTGTATACATACTTGTAATAGTTTATCTAGGTATAATCCAACTTAGGGAAATCCATCTGGATCTTCAAAAGAAGCTGATTTTAAGAATGAGACATTAATGTTTTGTTCTTTTTGTTCATGAATACATATAAACACACAAGAGAAAAAAGAATTAACGAATTACAATATTAATATTCCAGATCTTAATTATACATGTGTTCCTTATATTTGTATTCTTTTAATGTCTATATTTCACAATTAACATAGTTTATTTTTATAGCTAGGGAAAAATGAAATTGTTGCCCGCCAAAAGTGTTAGGTTATGATAGAGTATGTTTTGAGGCAGACCGGTAAAGAAACTTCCTTGTTCACTTACTCACTTTTACACAGGAAAGATATATTTGTAAAAATACATAATAAAATATATAACACTTTCTTTGTCTTCCTCTTTAGAATGCACCTTCTATCATTTTGTTTTGCCACGTTTCAAAATTACATGATGGCAGCTTTAAATTGGCATTTTCAGTATTGTAAGACTTATTATTTCATCAAGAAAGGCAATTACTATTATGAAAAGCACATTATCATCGTAAAAAGCTAATTGTAGTCCATAAATGACAGCTCTAGGATACATGGTTAAGAATCATGGAATAAATGGAAGATATCAATAATTCCAGTGTTTAAAAACCAACACCTTCAGTAGAAGACTTTAATACTGACAGACTCAGAAGTAGAGACAGATTTAAAACTTTGGTATGAGCAATTATTTGAAGTATTTATATATTCACAGATTTAAAAGTTTTCTTTTTTGTATTTTAGGATAGGGTCTACAGAGTCTACAGGGTCTCCCTATGTAGACGGATCGACTCATAGCAATCCTCCTGTTTTCAGCCTCCCAAGTGCTGGGATTACAGAAGTGGACCAACACACCCAGTCTCAGTTGCTGTCTCAGCAAGCCCCATAGTGGGGCTGGCACAGGAGGCCTGGGGGTCTAACTCCCAGGCCTGTGTCTGTCTAAGCAGACGTTTAAATCCGCTGAGCTATTTGGCCAGCATCAAAAGTTCTATTTTCATAGAATTGACTAGAATTTGTATGTGTGGTGATACATAATTTAATATTTTATATAATGTTGATTATATTAGACAGATACATGTATATACACATGCATTAAGACATACATAATTTTTCCTGGCATTATCCACAAAAAGGGACTCCAATAAGCAATAATAACCAAGCACTAACTGGAACTCCAGGGCTTGTATCTATATTTCCAAAACTATTCTTTATATGAGGGACCAGAGGTCCTTAAGAAAAATGTTGAGGAGCTGGGGAGATGGCTCAGTGGAATAAGCACTTATCTGGCAAGTGCAGGGGCCTGAGTTCAATCCCCAGTTCCACCAAAAAAAAAAAAGAAAAATGTTGACTCTAAAACTGAGTTAAAATGATAAAAAATGATCCTGTTTCACTGTATTGTGATTAAAAATTAGAGAAATTCCTCATATTGGATTATAACCCAATTATAAAATAAAGAGGTACTAATCCATGTAGACATAAGCTACTGAATAAAAAAAAATAATTGGAGAATAAACAAGACTTCATTCAGGAAAGGTTCAAATAGTAGGAAGATATTTACATCTTATAGAAACTTCAAAGTAAAGTCAGTCTACAAAACATATGAAAAGAAATCTCCAAGGGCCTGGGAAATGACTCAGTAGAATAAGTAATTCCCTGGCAAGTGCAAGAGGCCTGAGTTCAATTCCCTGTTCCACAAAAAAAAGAAGAAAAGAAAAGAAAACGAATCTCCAATGTTACCAAAGTTACTGAAAGCAAGAAGAACCTTAAGAAGTAGTATTGTCACAAGTTTAAGAGAGAAAAAGACAAATGAAGTGTAATATTCCTGAAAGAATCCTGGATCAGTACCAAAAATCAACAAATAAAGTAATTATCCATTCATTTATGTAGATACTGTAAAGTTTTCTTATATAGTTTCATACCATGCATTTCTTATAGAGATATTGAACAACTTTTAATAAATTTATTCCCTTAAGTTTTTGTTTTACCTTGTTTTCAAGGTACTATTTTAATGGATATTTAATTTTTAAAATATTTTATAGCTAATATGTAAAATATTATTGGTTTGTCTACTGTGACTTGTCTCTGTACTCTTTTAAATTCACTTCTTCTTAGTTTATAGACTTGTTTAAATTTTATTTTATATAATAAAATAATTCCTGAAAATAAAGACAATTTTATTTCTCTCATGTCTTTATGATTTTATAATCGTTTTTATTGTGCTGGATAATCTTTCTAATACAATGCATTAGTAGAAATTATGAGAGTGAACATTAAATATACTGCTAGTTGTGTGAATTTTTATGTCTTTAAAATGTTAAAGATGTATGCTACTTTTTATGCATTTATTATTTAATTAATCTTAATATCTTAAAAACTTTATATTGAATATTTCTTAAATTTTAGGGTTGGACATCCTTAATGTGAAAATACAATGTGCAAAATGCTCTAAAATCCAAAAACCTTCAGCATTATATTCTGCAGCAAGTGGAATAGTTGGCACTTGACCTAACAGCCCAGCCAAGATGCAGCCATATGGAAAACAGTGCATAAAGTTATTTTTGGACTATACGCATAAAGTACACCTAAAACACATAAAAGGAGTTTTATGCTTAAATTTGTTTCTTCCCCCAGAATATTTCCTTGAATATGTTCAAATGCAGAAAAATACAAAACATGAAATAATTGTATCAGATATTTCAGATACAGTCTAGTCACTCTGAGCCTTGTCATATCATCCCATCAGTGACTGGCCTCATAAAATAAATTCCCTTTCCCTCTTCTGAATATTTCTCATGTTATTGTGCTACATTTTTCCATTTATCTACTATTGTTTCAGGAATTTTTTCTGCTTGTTTGATTTTTTGTATAAACGAAACATATAGATGATCCTAATAATGTCTTTCAAGAAAAGATAGGTTCTTAAAAAGGATATACCAAAGAAAAGTCCTGTCATCTTAATTTTTAATTAATCCAGGCATTTGTCCAGGTGCAGGCACCAAGTCCCTGCAATTTACTCTGAATTCTACACACTTTCCTTTATAATGCTTCATTTTTGATGAACATTTACTGTCTGTTTTGTTTACTGAGCATAACATAATTTCTTCAGAAAAATCCTACGGCTTACCAAATATTCCTTCACTCGTATACAGCATATTGTGAGGCTTGTAATGAGGTCCACAGCATGAGATGCTTCGCTTTTACTTGATTCCCTTTTTCATAGCCCTGGTAGCATCTCCAAAACTCTTTTCTCTCATTCACCAAATGCTTCCTCCAGATTACTAGGTTTTAATTGCCAAATGCTTACAGTTCCAAGTACAGCAGGGCTGCTCTGTTAGGAGTTACCTGGTCATAATAAAATCAGCATGTATTTTTTGAAACATCTTAGAAGCTATTGTTAATAGGGTTTCATCTAGAGAAAGAAGACTGGGTAGGCTGGAGTGATCTTGAAAGGTTAAGTTATTCTATTCATCATGGAGAGATTTTCATATAAATCTCATTATTGAACACATTAATCATATCATTTCAGGCCGCAGGGACCACATTAGCAAAATTGGTTCATAACCTAGTAGTATCTCAAGGTAGTCCAAAGAGTTCAGGAGTGTCATTGCTCTGAAATGCATTTTGGTCAAAATTCTGCATAGTTAAAGAACTATAAATGATTTTTCACAAGAGGTACAGAATACTAGTATATCTCAACCAGCATAATGAAAATAAATATGCAAAGACAAGGCCTAGTTGTAAATCTGGAGTTTTATTAAAATGAAGTCCCTATAAAGGATCAAAATTCCTCTATAATAATTTTAATATTTGGAGGTACAAATTTTATGGAACATCAGATACTAAGTTTTATTAAGAGAAACACTTCCATATGTCACACTTAAAAACAAAATAGATAACGTTCATCAAATGATGTGTATAATCATTCACAAGTAACAAAAGGCAAGTGGATTGTAACAGTTGCCTTAGCCAGTGTAGCTTTGGGCTAAAAAGATAATAAAAATGTGGTTTATGAAAGAGCTCATATAATTCATAAACAATTCAAGAATGACAAGTGAATCAGTGAACTTTATGATGCAATAAGAATCTTTAAATAAAGACACAGTTGCTACCAAAATATGATTTAAAATTTAATAATTGTGTTAACTTCCTGAGTGAAAAGGAAGTAACTTCATAATATCTTCAAAATAATGTGATTTTTGAGAAAAAAATGGAGCATTGTGTTTAATGTAACATATTGACTTAAGATTTGTGTAATGACTGTATATTATATTTATATATATATATATACACATAATGATTATATAATAAAATAATTACTTTAAAGCCAAAGCCTTTTGAAACTAAAATAGTAGTTTTTATTCTTCACATTCAAACATACTTATCAACACTGCTCTATGAAACACATGTGTTGTAATGTTTAAATTAGAAAATTATATTACATCAATGGAAAGTATTGATGAGGAAAGACACTCTGAGATCAGGTGCATGATAGTTGTTCATATCTAAGAAGACAGATGAGGGATCCAAAGGGTATTTTGTCATCTTAATAATGTACCAACCAATAAAAATGCTCAGAATGGGAATTTATCATCTCAGAAATCTTTCACTCTGCAACAAGGCTTACTGTCCTGTATACTACTTCAATCTAAATTTATCTTTAGAATTCAAAGTCTATTTAAGACATAACATATAATCTTTGGTATATTCAATGAATAGTTTTCTGATATTTTATAAATACCCTACTTTGAATAAATAACAGCTCATAAATTGAGTATTTCTCTTATTTCAATTTTGTAGCTCAAGTCTTCATGGCTCAGAAAACTTAAGTACTTCTAATCTCATAGGCTGTAGGAGAAAGAGCTAAACAAAGATTCAAATTGAAAATTGAAAATTACACAGTCCCTGTCTGCAATCAATTCTTAATCACATTGCCACACTATCTAGAGATTAAAAGATAGAATACAGGGCTCAGTAGGGGTCACGCACATTGCCTCAGAGAATGCTCCTGCCCCTTCCTCACAGTGCTCTGATTTACCCCTTAGGTTGGCCCTATGGTCAGCCAGGACCAGAGGACCCTGATCTTCCTCTGTTCTCCCCTGTTCCCTAAATGAGTTCCTGCCCAGATGTTCTTTTCTGTTCCTTATCCTCCTTCAGGGCTCTATCAATGAGAGACCACTGAAGCTTCCCTTCAGGGCTGTCTTTATGAGACTGTCACATGTGGAGGTGGGCTTGGTTAAGGGCAGTCCCTCTGGGTCTTCTCTGAGTTTGAATTAGACCCTGACTCAAATAGTCTCTCATCCTTTGCTCCATGCCATAGTCATGAATTGTTTCAAAAACTGGGTTTATAACTGGAAAAAATTAAAAGCTTAAATTCATCCAGAATATATTCTCTGATAACAATAAAGGTACACTCTGTGTAACATATAAACAGAAAATATACATAAGATTGGATTTTAATTCCTCATATAAATAGAATATAGTCACAGAAATCATAATATTAAAAATTGAAGGTAATTATGAAATGGTTCCACATTAAGTCTGGTGACACTTAAGAATGTGGCTTTAAAATATAAAAGTTAATGATGGCTAAAAAGTATGAGTTAGTTAACCATGAAAAAACAGAAATGTAGATTTTTGGTTCAAGTAACAAATTATTATGAGAGATCCTTTTATTCTTAATCTAAAACCTTATTTAAATCAGGTATTCTAAAAATCCATAACACTGCAATCTGTCAGGAAACTTAGGACACCCATTCAAGTAATATTCCACAGAAATTCATTTGCTCTAGAAATTCTGAATAAGGTTCACATCACGTGGTTGCTTTTTCTTAGGTTGAATTGAGCAGACCATCAATGTTGAGTTAGTTTTCTTAGAGTAAAGAGTGAGCAAGGGGACAATGTTCTATAACTGAGTTTGAAATATCAGTTTAAATTCATGTTTACCATATTGTATTTTAAGGCTATTATTTGAGTTTTTGCTACTGAAAGAGATGTCTGAGATAAGAGGAAACAAATATAATCTGGCTTCTGTTTTCAGGTGTTTCAGCTCATGGCTGTTTTACACTATTGCTTTGGGCTTGTTGCAGCAAAGCACGTCATGACTGGATTGTGTGACAGAGGAAACCTGTGCATTTCATGGTGGTCAGGAAGGAAAGAAAGAAAGGAGAACTGTCTATAACTGCAAGTCAAAGGTGTGACCTCACTGATCTTCTTCAGACGAGATCGGGCACGTTCAGGTTGGTACAGCTGTAGACATCTTCCACTAGGTTTTATCTGTGAAAGGTGTTCCCGCCTACAGATAGCAACTTGATCTGAACAGCTGCACCTCATGAAATGGGCCTTTGAAGAACCACTGAAGAACCAAAGTAAACAAAATGAAGAGAGAGAAAAAGGGAGAGAGAGAGATCAGTTACCAGTAAATGTTAGGAGGTCGATAGATGTTCGTATTCTATATTACCTTTGGAATTCACACAATAACTTAACATATTTGAGTAAAAATTTTAAAATCTTCCCTTCCAAGATTGTGTGTGTATTTTATTTTTAAAATAGCACACTTATGACCTGTTTCTCTTCACTGGCTCCAAAAATAAAATGAATTCGTTGAGTTATATTTAAATATATCTGGACTGCCAAGATTCTAAGATACTGAAAATCTTAAATTTTTCCTACAACTGGCTGAATGTGAAGAAACATATATAAAAAATTAAATATTCATATTTTAGTTTTCCTAAAACAGTCGTTTAGCTAAATTTAATCTCTGAATGTTTGAATGTTGAGTTATAATAGTGAAAAGAAATGCATTCTTTAACAAGTACAATTTTATAATAATATATTTTTGGCTATATTATTTTTAAAAAATCTTCTTGTAATAACACAAACATGAGTAAAATATAACAATGGTTTTACAATTCAGATT